>JAOTRA010077780.1:0-13304 GCA_026260255.1 Pseudolaguvia tuberculata | reverse complement strand
CACACACACACACACACACACACACACACACACACACACACACACACACACACACACACACACACACACATTCTCTAATTTGTACCACCGATCAACCTGTGATACTTGTACATGTTTTTGGACTGTGGGAGGAAACCCGAGTACCCGGTGAAAACCAGCGTAAGAATCAATATTTTATTAATGTAAAACATTAATATTTCTGCGTTTTCAAATGACAGTATAACCTGTACGCATTTCTTTTGTTTCAAACAAGCTATTGGATTCTAAGCGTGTGTGTGTGTGTGTGTGTGTGTGTGTGTGTGTGTGTGTGTACGTACTGTAACGCGACCTGCTGCCTGGCCGTCCCACATTCCGGGCGTTAGTCACAGTCCTGCCCTGACATCATTTACTACACTAAACTGAATGAAGTCCACAGACAGACAGACAGACAGACAGACAGACACTTCCCCGGAAAGAACACCAGTATTATTAATTTATTCAGTTAGTTTTTATTCAAAAAACATTTTTTATAGCACGCCAAAGACTGCGTTGTGTGTGTGTGTGTGTGTGTGTGTGTGTGTGTGTGTGTGTGTGTGAGTGTGTGTGTGTGTGTTTAAGTGAAACTCGACATGTTTTCTGGCACATGCTGTCGCTAGTTGGCTGCTAGCGCGCTGCTGCTCTGCTATCCGTCTGGAAAAGCCTGCTGGGCTGCCAGCTTCACTCCACAGCTTCACCTTCCTCCATTACCCACCCGGGGTTTGCTGGTTTTATCCGATTATTCCGGCTGTCTTTTGTAAGTACAACATAAAACTTTCGACATTTATTCGACATTTCTATTATTATTTCCTCAGCCAGGATAGTTGCTAAATAGCAGGAGCTAAATCTCTGCCGTAGTAAATCCATCCTAATTAATTTTATTATTATTTGCCATAATTTTGTTATTCGCAAAATAATAGAGATTAACGAATATCTTATAGTTAAATTCGAGTCGACTTAGTTGGTTAGGATTACTAAGGTGGTCAGTAATCGTTAGCCATGTATGCTAGCTCGTTAGCAAGCATGAGAACAGTTCTGTTATTAAGTGTGTGGAATGAGGTTCGGTCCTATTACAGCGGAATAATATTAATAATAATAATAATAATAATAATAATAATAATAATAATAATAATAATAATAATAATAACAAATCATTCATTCATTCATCTTCTTACCCGCTTATTCACTAATTCGGAGTCACGGGGGTCTGCTGGAGCCTATCCCAGCTCACATAGGGCGAGAGGCAGGAGTACAACCTGGACAGGTCACCAGTCCATCACAGGGCCACACATATACTAACCACCATTCACACATTCAGATCTATGGGCAATTTAGAGTCACCATGTTTTTGTACATGTACATGTTTTTGAAACCGGAGTACCTGGAGGAAACCCACGCAAGTGCAGGGAGAACATGTACATTATATTTCAGCACAGAAAGATCCCCGACTCTGGAATCGAACTTGAAACCTTCTTGTTGTGAGGCGACCATGCTATCCATTACGCCACCGTGCCGCCCAATAGTAGTAGTAGTAGTAATATTAATAATAATTATTATTATGAATATTATTATATAATAGTCATATAACAACACAACCCGGTTTCTGTGCTGTCCTTTAAAAAGTTACATAAGTAATTAACTTGTCTTTTTGGACATTTTTTTGTAGGACAGTCCGGCTGAGCAGCGCTACAGTGAGAGCAAGTGTCCATGTCCGCAGGGTTTCTAACGGACATAAGAAGTGAACATTCCGCGGGGACATTAGGACACAAGCCGAGGACTGATGTTTCTCTGACATTAATCAAATAATGATGCCTGTAAGTATATATATATATATATATTTTTGTTTTTTTTCCCTTCTGATTATAGAGAGAAATGTCTGATGATCTTTAGTGGGTTTAAAGACATGTAACTGTGTATTTGATGAAGACAGTAAAGTTTATCTCATCATTCAAAGAGACGTACATTGATCACAATATTAACATCAAAATAAAGATTTACTCATTCATTCATTCATTCATTCATTCATTCATTTATTTATTTTACCCGCTTATTCCCTAATTCGTTACACCCTGGGTAGGTTGTTAGTCCATCTCAGGGCCACACATAAACAACAACTCACACACACATTCACTCCTATGGGCAATTTAGAATCACCAATCAACCTAATGTAAATGTTTTTGGACTATGGGAGGAAACCGGAGTAGAAGAGAAGAGCATGCAAATGCCGCACAGAAGGATCCCGGGCCCAGGAACCGAACCCGGGATCTTTCTGTGCGGCGTTTGCATGCTCTTCCCGCGCTTGTGTGGGATTCCTCCGGGTACTCCGGTTTCCTCCCATAGTCCTTCTTGTTGTGAGGCGGCCATGCTATCCACTACGTCACCACACCGCCCGATTGACAAGTTAACAATCTTAAATGGTTGTATTGGGTTTGAGTGTATCCTGCTAACAGATGTGTGAATTTAAAGATGTTTAAACATCTGATCTCTTCCGGAAGCTGGGTCCAACTATGGGTTGTATAATAGCTATAAGCAGAAATAAAATCAACTAATAATCTACTAATATGATAAGGGAGGCATGGTTGTGGTGGTGTAGTGGTTAGTATGGTCTCCTCACAGCAAGATTGAGTTTGCATGTTTCTTAGTGTATTTTGGTTTCCTCCCACAGTCCAAAAACATGTACATTCGGTTGATTGGTGATTCTAAATTACCTATAGGATTGAAAGTGTGTGAGAGAGGTTGTTTGTTTATGTGATGGACGAGGGCGCTCCCCTGCTCGCGCTGGGATAGGCTCCAGCAAACCCCAGTGACCATGAATTTGGGAATAAATGGGTAAGAAGATGATTGAAAATATAATAAACAAATAATATGGTGTAAAGGTCAAAGAACACAATGTTGGCATAGGATTTGCATGTTCTCCCTGCGATTGCGTAGGTTTTGTCCGGTCTAAAAAACATTTACATTAGGTTGATTGGTGACTCTAAATTTCCCACGGGTGTGAGTCTAAGTGCGAGTAGTTGTTTATCTATGTGTGACGCTGCAATGGACCAATGCTGTATGTGCGCTTTCAAAGGCTCCAACAGACTTCCGTGACCCCGAATTAGGGAATAAGCGTTTTAGAAAATGAATGGATGGTAAAACTTACAAAACAGTCATATAATTACTTATAATAAGACTTAAATTTTTTTTTTTATTATTCTGCTAAAACATTTAAGGGATTATGTAAGGTATAATTTATTCAGATAAGTTATAATTTTTGAGGAAAAGAGTAATGAGATTGTTACATCCTTAGCGGAAAATATAATTAGTGGGAAATCCATTGGTCTTAAAGGAGTAGAATAAAACTGTGACTTTTACGATTCTAGGAATAAGGATTTGCTTTGACCTGAAGATAAATAAAGACACCCCTCCCTGCTGAAAAGCACTAATGGCGGTAATTAGTTTTATGGCACTGACATGAGTGAAGTGTTTTCGGTTAGTGTTAATGGATGGATGATTTCATCAGTCTTTAGTCAGCAGCTAAAAAGGATGATGATGTCTGCTGATGAAGTCGAAGCTGTTTTTCTGTGGAAAACCAATAAGTTTATCAGTGGAAAAGAAATGTTATTTTATCATCAGTTGCAGTGAAATTATTGATTCATTTAGTTTTCTTCTTTCTTTTGCATTTTCATTTGTTTTCTAAAGTTTTGTATGAGTATTCGTGAAACAGGAGTATGAAGCGACTTTACCTTATTCGTTTTACTATAAATGCTTTTACATATACATTAGAACCTTTATGCTACTTGCTGGATACCCTAAACTAGAGCGATACATCTCATTTTATTTTATCTGAGACTCTATTTACACTGCAGATCTTGCTGCCCTAGTCCAATTTTCTTTAAAACTGGCCCGTATCCAATATCTGCATTTACACTGTACACATCAAAACAAGCTAAGATCGATGTACTGACGGAAAAGGAAAGAATATGGTGTGATAATTAATAGACGCATTGAATCAAGATTAAAGGGTTATTATGTATTTTACTTACACATCATGTTAAAAGTTCAGCTAAACAACAATCTCTTCCGGAGGAGGAAAAAAGGGCAGATGCTAATGGACTTATACGATTCATATCCCAAAAATACCAGAATCCTGGTGATATTTTTTCACCTGATGCATGATGTGTAAATATGGTCTAACTGAACAGGTGGGTTCAGAGTCTTGCCCACAGGTTCAGAAGTGGAATCTGGGTGTTGATTTTCTGATTTAATTTTGCAGTTTGAACATTTATTTTAGACCGATCCTCAAACTCCTCTCTGGTGGTGATAAAGTGGGTGGTAAACACTTGTGACTTGGCAAGTCTGGTTTCTTATTCTAGTAATTAACAAGGTTGTGTTCAGGAACCATTTGAAGCTGTGGGTTACTCAAGAGAAGGACAGCGGTGCACAGACAGGCCCGATGGAGTGGGTTGTTTTGTTTAAAATAAGTATGACTGCTTGGTTTCCCAGGAAGTAATGCCATTCGCAAATATATTCACCACAGTTGTGGTGATTTAAGTAAATAAGACCTCAGGTTAAAACTGGGATAATAAACATAACCGCATAAAATCATGAAGTCTCTAACAACGATGAGCTCTGGTTATTTGTATTCAATATGGATTTACCAGTGAACTGTCTTCCCGGTGGGACACTGTGTTCCATGTTCCAAATCCTGGTGTTGTACAGCACTAAATTTTCTGAAAGCTGAGATTCTTGTCATTGGATGATGCAAGTCAAAATTTCAAGATACAACATGGGGTACAATCACTGCCTTTGTCAGACCGTCATCTACTTTTTTTAATCTTATAAAATTACTCTTTTTTTTTCCAAGTCTGGTGCTCTGTAGGCTTAATTATGCAAATGATTGCATATTAAAATGAGTACATTAATATAAACCTGTGATTTGAATTGCAGTTGACGGTCATGTCAGAACTGCTTTTACAGAAAATGAATCGAAGCCATTTGATTTAATCGGGTGTGAGAATTATCTGGTGCTCTGGTGTAAAGAGCTATTATTAGTTCTCTTATTTAGGGCAGTGTTTGCAGCTTTTGAAGCCCAAGCTGTAACCTAGCCTAGATTGTGTCACTTGCTTGGACCTCTTAACAGTTGCATGTAGTTAACCCACATTTGTGTTCTTTTAAAGTTAAAGCTGTCGTGTGTATTGTATTATTTTACTACAAGGTTGACTGCTGACACAACTGTTGGAAAGCTGGTCCTGTAGGATTAAGTCTAAAACAAATAAACAATTAATATTCCATCTTTCTTCAGCTGAATATTTAGAGAAAGCTTGGAGCTGAGTATAAACTCAGAATGGCTTTTATTAATAGGCAATGATTTTAAAACTAGAATGTTGATTATCCTGTATATTGCTTAAATATTTTGTCTGCATTACATGTGAAAAGAACACGATCCAAAAACAAGCAAAAGACATTAAAATCACAAACTGTCCTTTACCAGAACTGTTTACGTTAGATTATAAAGGAGGATGAAAAATATATTATCACCTTATAAATTAACAAATAGCTCACTGTAGGGTTTCCACCAACCGAATAAAAGGCTGGCAGATTTTGTCAAACTGCTCTAATTTGCAGTAAGAAGTAGAAATCATCTCTCCAAGAGGTATTTTACGTGTGGGAGCCCTGGAGCCTCATTTTTCTTCCAGAATAACAGTAATCATTCCTTGGCTTAAGTGAAACTGTATGCAAGCAGTTTTTCTCTTGTGCTCCTGATGGAGTGCATACGTTCAGAAACTCTCACCATGAAGAGAGAGGCGGATCTGAATGCAGTAGCACTGAATTGCAGTTGCATCTTTCTTAGATTTACATGTTGTAAGGGTGCTTTACAAAGAGGTGGAACATTTTGGAAACTTCTTTTAACAACGTAGGCTGTGAATAACTGGGTTGGAATGGGTTAATTTCCTGATGGGTCATTCTGGAGAACTGCTCTATTTATAGCCCTGATAAAAGACTGTTCTGTATCTGTGACATCATTGTTTATATTGTACAGAAACCAAATCTGAATGGCAATGAATTAGCAACGTAGACAAACACACTGATGCACTGTACTAGATTAAAAAAATGGAAGTTGATTTTCTTGTACAAGTGCATGCTGGCAATAATTGTGCATATCAGCTAACAATAGTGTATTTCATAAACAACCAATATTAGTCTGTCTATATATCTAATAGCGCCATATGGCACTGTTCAGAAAAAAGAACTCTATAGTAGCTCCATCACACTTGGACACATGACCTAGATTGACATCACATACTTGGAGTGCAGAGGTACATATGTCAGTACACCTGAAAAATCCAAATAGGTATTATTAAATATGTCCTATTAGAATAATTACAACATTTCTTCTCAAATTTTTAGCTCATTTACCACATTTTGATCATATACAGTAAGGCTAAATTAACCTATATTTGACCATTTCCTTATATTTAACTGCATGTCTTTGTAGTAAATTAAAACATATATTAAATAGGGCTACTGTATATATATCATTCTTCTTTACTGTATATATCATTCTACATGGGTCACGATACAGTATATCATGATATATCGCAAAACAACACATATTGCAATAAAATAATAATAATGTCTTAATAAAATAATTTAAAAAATCTGTCCACGCCCTAGTTTTCTTCTGCCATGCTTGCATCTGAGACAGGAGTGGAGGGGGAATTTGTTCCACACACCCTGAGAGTTATTATAATAAATCCAACTTGGCTCAACACACATGCCTCTAAGTTTCAAGAAAACCTACAAAGATCTTGATTAATTGGTTCAGGTGTGTTTGATTAGGGTCGTAGCTGAACTCTGCATGACACCGGCCCTTCAGGACAGAGTTTGGAGACCCATGGTATAGACCATCACCACGTTAATTCACATGCTAACACCCATCCAGAATAAATGTGAAGAAAAATGTTTTATACCAGTTTCTCGTTTCATATCTGTTAGGTCCTAATTCAATTTGTTTGTGAATAAATCACTGTTTCCTGTTGTAATAATTTATGGCATCTCTGAGCTTTTACAGGGAAAACTCAATGCCACACAGACGCTTGCTTTACCCAGTACATGAAGGATGGCTGTCGGAATTTGTCAATAAGTGATTACTCCACATCCGCCATGCATGTTAATGAACACAATGAAAACCGAGTCCGCCAGATAAATAAGCACAAAGATTAAAAAGCATGTTCCCCACAGCATGTTCATATACACCTACTCTACCAGCAGCTTGAACTCGTTTTATTTCTCATTCCTGAGAGCATGTTGGGAGATAAGGGTGTGTCTATGGAAAAAGCTTTATGACCTGACTGTGAAGCTTGTTTTGATTATATGTTTGTGAGACTGGGGATGGGAGCGGGTTGTTTTGCCGAAAGCCTGGATGTTCTATAACTACAGCCCAGCAGTGCTTTATCAGCAAATGTATTGTCTTAGAGTTTCCTATACTTCCTGTTCCAGCACCCCTTGTGTGTTTTATGTAGATACATACATATATATATATATATATAGGTGTACATATTCCTTTAAATGCCTGGAGAATGCTTCAGTAGGATGCATGTTAAAAGCTTCTACGTTTCATGTTAATCCTGTGTCACAGGTAATGGAGAGAGAGTAGGAATACCAAGTCCCAGGATGGCGTATAAAACATTTAGCAAAGAGTTAAAATTGTAGCACTGTTGTATGTGTAGTAGCTTGTAAGTGGTATAGTCCTTGAATACTGCGCCACACATTATTTACATAGCACAAATTGTGGCTTGTCACTGTATGGAAATGTGGTACTTAGCTGTTCTGGGCCGGTCACATGTGTATGTGACTGTTTTCCCCAAGAGTGCAGTGCAGAATAGCTGCATGCCATGCATGTCTGGTTTCATTAATATTGATTGAGATTGTTAGTGTCTGTAACCTATAGACTATTTATTGAATCAGAATTCAATCAATTGCATCTTTACAAAATGAACATTAGTGTTTAGATCATGTTGTATGTGTAGCTGTATATTTTGATATAGATTTATGAACCATGTTTATTGTTGTTGTAGTTATAATATTTGTACTTGCATTTTTGTCAATTTGTAAATTTTTGTCTTAATATATATTAAAAAAATCTGCAGAATAAATTATTTATACATGGTTAGCCTTTTTTCTCACAGAAAAATGACAGGTCTACCTATTGATCTGTTATGATGTTTTTACCAACAATCACTGTTAAGCCTATTTTCTTATATACATGGCAGGTTTATTATTTTGACTTGTACACACATTTGTTGTATGTCCCATTCCATCTCCGATCCTTTATAATGCAGAACCTGTGATGTTACAATGGACAAAGATTTAATTAGCAACACGAAAGAACAAACACATAAGATGATGTTCGGAAGTTCTTATATATTTATCTGAGAAATGCTTGTTTTAAGGGTGCATTTTATTAGAAAGTGAAATAAATTTTTTTTTTTCATTTTGTTATATAGCCATCAGGAATTTTTTTTTTTTGGCTGAAGCCTTGGGAGTGTTTTAGCTTCATGCTCAAACTGTGCTATTTTGATGGCCCTTCCACCTCAATCATGCTGATTTGTCAAAATCCATGTAACAGTCGGTGGGCAGTTAGGGGATGCCTGGCCAGGCTTTCGGGAATAGTGGCTGTCCTGTCATTGTACTTTACTGTGACTTGTGCCTGGTAGCATCAGTGTCAAACAGCCAGTAAGATGGAGAATGTTCTTCTTACCGTTCATGTGGGATTTAGGCAGCCAATAGAGAGCAGAGGACTCGTGTGCTGGCTAACACGCTGTTGGTAGGGGACTTTGCAGAAAACATCTTCAGCATCTTCCTAAACATTTACCATTATTTAATGTAGAATGTTTTTTTTTTTAAAGTGAGTCTGCAACCGGTTATTAGAATAATTGGCAAAATCTTTCATATTTATCCATTGTTAAAACTAGAAACTGTACTGGAATTCATTCATTCATCTTCTTACCCGCTTAGTCCCTAATTCAGGGTCGCCAGAATTTAGAATCGCCAATCAACCTAATGTACATGTTTTTTTGGACTGTGGGAGGAAACCGGATTACCCAGAGGAAACCCACACATGCGTGGGGAGAACATGCAAACCGCACAGAAAGATCCCCGGCCCTGGATTTGAACCCGGGACCTTCTTGTTGTGAGGCGACCGTGCTATCTAATACGCCAGTGCACCGTGCTGGAATTTTGCATTGTAAATTACACATGATTTTTGATGTTCGTTTGCGATTGTTGCTTGTCAGACTGTAAGATATACACGTCACACTGTGGGATCTCATTTTTAATAATGTCAAACTATACACAGGAAAAACAAATGCACAGGAAGGCTTCTGTAAAGTTTTATGTTCTCAATGTTCTCAAATTATTTAGCTAAATGGTAGCTAGCAGAAAAGAAAACCATTTTTAAAAATCAGTTGCAGTGATTTTTCTCATGAAATACCTCAGTAAGTTTTCTTTCTTGCTGTACGGTCAATATTTCAGACTTTTTTTTTTTTTACACCGGTGGTGACGTTAATTGTCATCAGTTTCCTATTTTTAGCTTCTGGGTTCCTATAATTTTTTGTTTTGACAGTCATCTTAAGAGAAATCATTGTGCATGCAAGTGTCTGATATCTTCTAACACTGGCTTTTCGTAGACATGTCAAAATAGCAATTAAAGATACTAGATTTATGTGTAGGATTATAACGATTCAAATCATGACTAAAATGGCAGTGTAAGCCCAGCTTTAGACAGGGTTTTAAAATTCCATAACATAAGCTGACTAAGATTATTCTGTTCTCAATAGTTTGTGCTTTGCTTGCTTCTCTAAAATGCCACGGTTGGAATTAGAATTACTCCATTACATTGAGCACTTGTTGTCCTCATTTTCCCTCACAGACCTCATTACACTTCTATTCACTTTTCCTAACACATCCCTCGGAGTTGCTGACCTTGATTTGAGATGCTTCTGAAGCTTGAATGCAGTCTTCTATAAAACCCTTTTAATAAATTAAAGTGTGAGGGGAAAATTATTGGAAGTGCTTAGGTGGACAGCTTTTTATCAGCCATCTGCTTTTTGGAGATGATTTCACTTTCCAGATTATTTCCGGTACATATTCCATTTCAGATCCTATATTTTTAGTTATATCGTCTCTACATTTTACCCAAATAATGTGAGCTTTTTCTGTTGCATATTTAGTTTTGATGCAATTGTTTGGACTAGAACAGTAGTTTTCAGACAAACGGCCTGTTTTCACACTGGCTACATGTCATTAGTTAGACAGTCTAGTAGTAACAGTGTGGGGTGTCACTCTTGCCAGGGCATAGAGAGAACTCGTTGCCAGTTCAGTGCATTAGTATGGCCAGTTTTTGGCACCTTGGTCTAACTCCTGGGAATCATTTTTCACTTATCTTTAGAAAGCCAAATACTACGCCAAAAGGAAAATGTTTTGGGCAAATGATGTAGATAAAAGTTTCACTGGATTTGAAGGTTTTATATCATCCAATAGATTAAAATGCAAATCAATTGTAGTGCTGACTGCTGTAAGCAAAGGTAAGCCTCTGTAGATGGTTTGACTTTTATCATAATATGGTCATTTGAGACACGATGTTTTTGATGACTAGTTTGACGTGTATACTTGCAGATAATTAATAGCCATTTGGATCCCTTTTTCCCCTCCAATGAACATCTGGCATTTCACACACTTTCCTGCAGTGTGACTTTTCCTATGACAACTATTAAATCAAGCACCAATAAGAGCAGCAAGAGCTTTAGGAATTGTAGTCTATTTTGTGTTACTGTATGAAACGATGAGGAGATGTTTTTTGTTATCACATCCATGTCATATCTGGTTAAGGAAAATATTTAGTTAACCAGAAAAGCCCTGATTGATTCGGATTTAAAAGGGATTGGCTGACCTGAGATATCACAATGGATCCATGCAAAAAGCATCAGAGCTACTTCATCTCAGTGTCATTAGGCATGAAGAACAAATTGGAATGCATTCAGATTACCATTGCTAATATCGGAGATTTCTTTTTAATTGTATATGATTGAGCTTTTACTATGACGGCGCGGTGGCGTACTGGATAGCACGGTCACCTCAGAGCAAGAAGGTCCCGGGTTCGAATCCCTGGCCGGGAATCTTTCTGTGCAGAGTTTGCATATTCTTGCATTCATGTGCTTGTGTGGGTTTCCTCCGGGTACTTCGGTTTCCTCCTACAGTCCAAAAACATGCAGATTAGATCTATTGGTGATTCTAAATTATCCATAAGAGTGAATGTATGTTTGAATGGTTGTTTGTTTGTGTTGCCCTGAGATGGACTGGCAACCCGACCAGGGTGTACCCCTGCCTCTCGCCCTATATGTGCTGGGATAGGCGCAGCAGACCCCCATGACCCCGGATTCGGGAATAAGCGGGTAAGAAGATGAATGAATGAATGAATGAATGAACTTTTACACTGACTACATTTATTCATAATAGTGCTTTCTTGTCAAAATTGGTACTTTTTGAATTAATATTTTGTTGTGCATGCCCTGGAGAAAAGAACAAGTGCGGTCCAGCCCTTATCATTCACTGAGGTTGGAGATTTGTGTCGTCTTTATGCAAGATGCAGGCTGAAGTTTTCTGCCTAATTTCGAATACAGAGGTTTGGGTCATTTAGGGATTACCGCATACTATTGTTGGCTGATTTTGAGGGTTGTGGCCTGCTCGTTTACACACACTTCTCACAGCCATCTGATAACACACTGAAATGTTTGCATTGTTTTGGAAAGTAAGTCTTCTGAATCCATTTACCCATGTCTTTCTCTTTTTTGGGTCTGACATTGCCTTTCTCTGGGTTGGATTTTCAGTCTCAATGAGTACTGCTCCCTCCTCATTCCTACTTGGATATTTTCAGTCTCTCTCTCTCTCTCTCTCTCTCTCTCTCTCTCTCTCTGTCTCTCAGCAGTCTATAGTGTGCATGACTCTTAAAGGCTTCTCTCTGCAGGAAGACTGCAAGGCTGTTTTCTTGCTACTCTGACTGTGCATGTGTGAGATGCAGAGAGCAAAAGGAAAAAGAGTTTGTTTATGTGTTAGTGTTTGTGCCATGGTGCTGATTGGTAGACAGCTGCAGTATGAAGAGGTTTGTCGCTATTGTCCTTCGTGCTTTAGTCAGCCTGTCTAAGGATAAGAGCTGTGGTCAGGAACATGTTCGACGTGTAAAGAAGAAGGGCAGAAGATCACCGACTGCAGCCAAGTGGAGAAAGGTGATGCTCTTATTTGGCCTACAGGGTAGGGAAATCTGTGCTACTACATGGGTTAATATGGGGTTAAAAGGACATGTCTTCTGTGAATTAGGGGTTTGAAGATATCAGAGCATGTAAAGGAGATCAGCTCGATGCGTCACAGGGTTCATTTTATGTACAGGCCAATAAGAGAGTGTGGACATTTTAACTGTTTTCTTGTGAATGCTATAATTAAGATGTTTACATGGCATTAGTAAACAGTGCAGTGGTAATAAAAAAATATTTCTTAATTAATTAATTCTGAATCGTTTATCTGCAAGTATGGTCCAACGTAGCTATCAGTATCTGTAAAATCTGATATCAGTCGACCTATAATTATTACTACCATTTTTTTGGCTGTTAATTTATCTTTGTGTATATGATAAAATGTTTACATTGTTTATCATTTTTTATTAAAAACATTTGAGCTTTTATTAGTTGTAATATATTTTTAAATATAGCTGATCTCTGAATATGATCCAGAGCCCTTGAGAGTATTAAACCCTGTTTTAATTTTAATCCGCTTTAGGCGATCAGTCGTCTCATTTGCTTCCAAAGGCACTCACTATCGTCACATCCGAGTTCTGCATGCTCCGATTTGAGTTTCTTCCAATAAATATATATCAGAAATATATATTTGACTGCATTTATTATTGTCGGTACACTGCAAATATACTGTATAGTATTATTAGACTCAAATGCTTAGCGCTTGTCCAGGATCAGGTTTGGACGACTATGAAGATCTGGGTTCAAGAGTCACCGTCGCCGGTCTGCCAGTGTTGGGTCCTTGAGCATGACCCTTCCTGTTCCAGACCCTTTCTTTCTGACTTTTGCAGTTAGATTTTCTTCTTAGTGCCAAAGAAAAAGTGCTATTTGAATTATACTCAATTAGCTAAGCTTATTGTGGTGGGCGGCGCGGTGGTGTAGTGGTTAGCACGCTTGCCTCACAACAAGAAGGTCCTGGGTTCGATTCCCGGGTCTGGGGTCTTTCTGTGTGGAGTTTGC
>JAOTRA010077779.1:0-27241 GCA_026260255.1 Pseudolaguvia tuberculata | reverse complement strand
CTGAACCAACTAATCAGGCTCTGGCTAAGTGTAGTTAAACTTGCTGAGTCAAGTTGGAGCTAAACTCTGCAGGACACTGGCCCTCCAGGACCGAGATTGCCCATCCCTGCACTAGGGCTTAAGCCTGCTCTAGCAGCAGCTCCCCTCAATACTTCACTGTATTTTACTTCACTTATCTTCACTTTATCTCATTTCACTTTATCGGGACCCACCCTCTTTCTAAAAAACAGTGACTCTCCGATCGGAGCCCCGTCCACTCACACAATTAACACACTTGCTGAGATTTTTAACTCTTCTCACCAAAAATGTAATTTAACACCCCTAAATTAATTTAGCCTGTGGTCAACTGCTTTCCCCCTCCACTAGGCCACCTCTCCCCTTAGGCCACAGATAAACTATACAGACTTTGAGTTTAACAAGTGTCTGTGACCCAAATGGGCGAGTGGTTCGAGCTCAGGTTCATAGCGTTACGCTGACTGTCCTGCCAGTGTCGCCAATAAAATATGTCGGAACTCAGAGCCCACCTCTGAGCAGACACATCAGTAAGGGTGACTGAAGATAGACCAATTTCCTCTATGTCCAAATTCAATTGTCAAAGAAAACAAACTTCTTAAAATAATGAAAATTCTTGAGTCCAAGGTGAGAAGAGCAAAAACTTTTTTTATTGCAATCAGAAAGCATTCACAGGATCCAAAGAAGGCAATCTTTCCGACAATAAAAGCCACAAGTTAAAAGAACTTTTCAAACGATGCAAGTTCCCAAAAGATTGTGCAAATCCCTTCACAAATCTGTCCCCTTTTATACTTTTGAAGCTTTAGCCCCACCCTCTTCTAGACCAGTGGACTTCCATTATTTTTAAATTATCCAATCCAGTTTTGGCAAATTCTCATTATTTTCAAAATTACCCAATCAGGCTCCTCCTTTAGCGATGCAGTTACCATTATTTCCGTCTCTCTTCTAATTGTGACATAGGCTACCCTAGTGATGCAGGCCCTACTGTTTGGTGGTAGTCCTGTAATTTTCCATTAAAACCAAGCATAATATGATTTATTTATTTTTAAATGACAATACCCATATATAAGTCCTCTTTCTTCCGGCTTTTTCACACTTTGCTTGTTTGCAACCCAAGACTTCACTTCGCTGGTGATTTTCTTCGAAGGTTTTGTACTTTGGACATATCAACCACCAAAAATGCTTAATTTTTAAATTATGTATTCTTCTCTTTTATATATAAGGTTTATGTATTTTTTGTTGTTGTTGTTTGAACTACTTCTACATTATATTTGTGATATAATTTATTCAGTTCAATTCTTAATGATTTTTATCAGTTCACACTAGAATCACCTATTTATATATAACTGGGGAGCTTAACTGGGGAGATTGGTATTTTTCTAGAACAACTAATCAGCTGTGCACTTTGTCTTTCCACCCCGAACCTGTGATGTCACCGTGCAGACTGATCCTGCCATTCTCCCCTTAACCTGTGATGTCTGAACACAAACCGACTTCATGCCTTCTCCTGATTCTTGGGCCTACAGGAGTCTGCCCTCGTCCTGTCCCGTCTCTGTCCTCTCTCTCGTCTGGTTCTCGTCTCTGCCCCCTCTCTCGTCTGGTTCTCATGCTCTCATCTCAGGTTCCCCTCTCTCATGTTCTCTCATTCAGGTTCCTCTCTCTCGTTCATGTTTTCTCGGTACCCCTCTCTCGTTCAGGTTCCCCGCTCTCATGTTCTCTCGTTCAGGTTCCCCTCTGTCGTTCATGTTTTCTCAGTTCCCTCTCTTGTGCAGGTTCCCCTCTCTTGTTTAGGTTTACTCAGTTCCCCTCTCTCGTTCAGGTTCCCCACTCTCGTTCAGGTTCCCCTCTCTCATGTTCTCTCATTCAGGTGCCCCTCTCTCGTTCATGTCTTCTCAGTTCCCCTCTCTCATTCAGGTTCCCCTCTCTGGTTTAGGTTTTCTCGGTTCCCCCCTCTCGTTCAGTTTCCCCACTCTCATGTTCTCTCGTTAAGGTTACCCTCTGTCATTCATGTTTTCTCGGTTCCCTCTCTCGTTCAGGTTCCCCTCTCTGGTTTAGGTTTTCTCGGTTCTCCCTTCTCGTTCAGGTTCCCCACTCTCGTTCAGGTTTTCTCGGATCCCTCTCTTCGCTCTCTGGTCCACGATATCCCTCTATTCGCTCTCTGGTCCACGATATCCCTCTCTTTACTCTCTGGTCCACGATCCCTGTCTTCACCCTCTGTTCCACGAACCCGCTCTTCGCTCTCTGGTCCACGATATCCATCTCTTCGCTCTCTGGTCCATGATATCCCTCTCTTCGCTCTCTGGTCCACGGTCCCTCTCTTCGCTCTCTGGTCTTTGATCCCTCTCTTCGATCTCTGTCCCACAAACCCGCTCTTCGCTCTCTGGTCCACGATTTCCCTCTCTGGTCCACGATATCCCTCTCTGCTCTCTGGTCCACAACATCCCTCTCTCATCTCCTCAGTCTGGTCTGCCCGTGTTCCTGTCTCTGGTCTCAGTCTGGTCCCTATATTTGGTGTGCCCCAGTTCTGCTGTCTCCGCCCTGGTGTCATGTGTATGTCCTAGGACGTCGCCCTAGGAGAACGCCAGGAGGCGTTCTTCGAGGCGGGGTACTGTCACGCCCTACCCCCACCTCATCACTAACCACCATCACCTGCTGATTGGGGATGCGACCAATCAGCCAGGTGATGGTGCGTTATTTAAGGTGAGCGCCATCCTTATGATGGCACAGATTATTATGTTTGCTATGTGGATAAATGTTTGCCTTCTCTCAGAATCGTCTATGTTCGAGTCCCCGTCAGATCCCAGAATATTTTTATGTTCGAGTCTTCATAAGATAAATACGGTTTTCATTAGAGCAGCGTTGCTGCGCAGTTTCGTTTTGTGTTTAATTATATAGTTTGTTGTACTTGCCCTTTAATAAAAGTGTGTTCCCTGACATCTGACTCCTGGTGATTCCCGTAATTATGTAACACACAGTAAGCGAATTTTGGGTTGATCAACAGAGAGTTTAGGGTTTTGATCACGGTAGGTTAACAATGCTTTTTGGAATACCACCTTGGTCTGTTTTGTGGATTGTTTCTTTTACCACTCATGGTGAGGTTTGTTAAGATTAGTTTTAGTCAAGTCCATGTTTATCTCTTGTGTTTGTATTGATCTGTTTAGTTGGTGTTTTCTGTTTATGTTTGGTTAAACACTTTTGTAAATAAACTGCACATTGGGTTCTAAAAGGCTGCTTGCCATTAGAAATAGCATACATAAATCACTTCACAATGCAGAAAGATATTACAACAACTACGGGCCTAGATTTTATACTTTCAAGAAGCTAGTCCTTTTAATAAATTGAACCCCGTGGGGCAGGGCAGGGTGCGTTAACGGCATTAAAATACATCATCCAAATGTATTAATGGTTGACAGATGGTGGTTGCAATTGTAAGGTGTGTGCTATTCATATGGAGAAAATTGAAATAATGTGAAGAAAAAAAATAATGGACCATTTCTGCATATAGTAAAATGCGAAAAAGCACAACATCTGTAGAACATGTTTAATCATCAGATATATCAGTAACTTGTTTGCAAAATTACATTATACTGATTTATTAAATATCTTCTGGTATCTAGATGTGTTTAGATTATTCAACTTTAACTTTAATAGTTCAGAATTTACATCATCATTTTCTGAACGCTTATCATGGACCGGGTCACAGGGGCAGCAGTCCAAGCAGGGATGACCAGACATCCCTCTCTCCAGACACTTTTTCCAGCTCTTCCAGAGTAACACTTAGGCATTCCTAGGCCAGTTGAGAGACAGTCACTCCAGCAAGTCCTAGGTCTTTCTCCGGGGCTTCCTCCAGGTGGAACATGCCCGAAACACCTCTCCTGGGAGGCGTCTGGGAGGCATCCGGGACAAATGCCCAAACCACCTCAGCTGAATTCTCTCGAAGCGGAGGAGCAGCGGCTCTACTCTGAGCTCCTCCCAGGTGACAGAGCTATCTCTAAGGGAATGTGCGGCCACTTTGCGGAGGAAACTCATTTCAGCCACCTGTATCCTTATGCCAAAGCTCATGACCATAGGTGGGAGTAGGAAAGTAGATTCACTAGTAAATCAAAAACTTTGCTTTACAGCTCAGCTCTTTCTTCACCACAACTGATCGGTACATTGACCGCATTACTGCAAGTCTGACTTGTTCAGCAACTCACAGCAAGAAGCTGGTGATATCAGCAATAGTAGAGTTTGCATGTTACTCCAGTTTCCTCCCAATGTGATGGGTATTTCTAAATTGAGTGTATGTGTGGCTGTTTCTCTCTGTGTGGCCGTGTGATGGACTGGCAACCTGTGCGCTGGAATAGGCTTTAGCAGACCTCTGTGACCCCGTGTTAGGGAAAAAGCTGGTTAGAAGATGAAAGGTTAAAAATAATTTTTAAAAAAGAATTATTTTTAATAATAACTTTCAAATATCATTAGCCAATATTTTATATACAATATAACATAAAGAACATTTCCAGAATTCAGGTTGTGAATGTGTAAAACTTATTATAGAAAATTGCCTTTTCAGAATTTTAATGAAGTTATCATTCATTCATTCATCTTCTTACCCACTTATTCCATAATTGAATGCTATTTTTCTTACATTAGGACTACATTACAACCAGCAGCCAGATTTCCCAGAAAAAAATTGGCAAAACTAAAATGTCTGACATTTTTCTGTATATCAGTGATTAAGTGCATCTAAAGATGTCATGCAAAGTAAAAGGTGTTTTCTACATCTTTACTTCATTTGGAGCGTGGTCCCCATTAAGAACTGCTAAAGTATTAACCACCATTTTCTCCAACATGATCCGAGAGGTCTCCACAGTGTGTGTCCCCATGTGTGGCAGGATAATTACATTTCGTAATAATAATAAAGGGTGATCCCTGTGACAATGTAACAAATACAGAATCAGATTAAATAATGTATTTAATCAATAAGTAAACAAAGGGAAACAGACTGTACCTAGGAAGTGGTTCAGGATACGTAACATCAAGAGCTGCAGCTTTTATGATTTTCTTTTTTAGTGCATCCACCAAAGCCTCTTGGTCAACTACCAAACCTATAATAAACCAAATATGAAAAATAAGGTATTTTATTTAGCAGGTTTACTAGGATTTTGTGACTGACTAAGACAAGCCAACATATGGCATGCTCAGGGAGAAGGGTTAAAACTACGGTTGGACCATTAAACAACAGGAGTTGGACAATGAAACAAATGAAAATAATAATTTGTTGTTGTGGCCGATACAGTATTAATTCGTCTTGGGAATGACAGATACAAGTCCTACATAGTGTTCAGAAAGATTTTAATCCATTCTTAGCCATTTTAAGCTGTAGTGGCAGTACATGATGGGGAAGGAAAACATTTACTGAGTTGCTCCTCCAAAACACCACAAAGTGGCTTAATATGTAGATCTGGTGAATGTGAAGGCCATGGGCGATGTTCAACTTCAACTTGTGCATCAAACCTGTCTTGGTGTGTGTATTGGTGCATTATGATCCTATACACAGCACCGCCTTCAGGATACAATGTTTGAACCACTGGGTGCACATGGTCCTCTAGAGTAGTTTGGTATCTTTGGCAGTGACTCTCCAAGTATTGAGCCTAGGGAATGCTGTGATATTGCAACCCAAACTATCATTGATCACCCCATGCTTCACTCTGGGCATACAACTGACTGGGTGGTACACTTTTTTGACCTTCTCCACACCATAACTAACTTGTTTAATTAGAAATCATTGGATTAAATGTTGTTGTATTATTTTTTTGAGGCCAACTGTTTAATACAACAAAGTATATTGTAAAATGTAATAAATAAAGAATATAATCTTTTTTTTTTTTATCATATCCCCCAGCCCTCCCTGATACACTGTTGGTGAAACACTAATGACCACCTAAGGACACCTGGTTTTACATTTACAGCATGGCAGACAATCTTTTATTAATCATTTATTTGGAGTGTCTTACATTCATTTATCTACTTTTATATAGCTGAGCGGTATAAAGTCTTGGTTAAGGGCCTTGCAGTGATAACCTGGTGGTGCTGGGAATCAAACCCCAGTCTTCCAATTACATAACCACTGAGATACCACATCTATAACTAACCTAAATGCTTTTTATGAGGGACATTCTAATACAATATAAACCAATACCAAAAAAAATATGAATAACTAAAAACTTTTACCTCTGCTGATGTTAATGAGGGTACTGCTGGGCTTCATCATGGCGAGTTCCTTAGCACCTATCAGTTTGTGTGTCTGAGGTGACAGACAGACCACAGTCATCACATAATCAGACTTCTGTAGCAGTTCCTCCAATTTCTCACAATACACAGCACCAACTGCATTCTCGTCTTCCTCCGATCTGGAATCAATTCAGAAAGACAATTTTAATCGATTTAAGATTAGAGTCAGGTTCTTTTGATAAATACTACTCTAAAAAGACTATATGGCAATACTTCTTTCTCTCTTCAGCACATTTAAAGTTTCTCAGACTCAATATTTCATTCCAATATATATCCACACATGTCACAGAATGACAATAAGCTTGACTTAACTTAGTAGTTCGTCCCCAACACATGCAAGTTCGTACCTCCGATTTCTGTTGTGATAGAGGATTCGCATGTCAAAACTTTGAGCTCGTTTGGCAACCTTAAATCCGATTCTCCCTAAACCAATGATGCCCAAGGTGGCACCACTGACATCATTGCCCAGTGAAGACTCTGGCAAGTAAACTGATTCATGGTATTTTGAAAAGTTATGGCCTGTGAGAGAAAAATAGCAAATCAGACATTTTTATTTCATGTAGTGGTAATACTGTAAACTATATGGGAAAAGTGGTAATGCAGTGGTTAAGATTGCTAATTGGAGGCTAAATCAAGGTTTAATTCTCAACACCATCAATTTACCAGTGTTGGGCCCCTGTAAATGTCATGCATCTATCTTCTAACAGGCTTATTCCCTAATTCAGTGTCACAGCATCTACTGGAGCATGTCAGAAAGGGGATGGCGAGCAGGATCGGGGAAAAGGAGCGCACTCAGACGCAGGATTGGCGGGTTTAAATTGTCTATTTTTATTCATAAAGGGAAAAAAATAAATAAAACTAAAATAAAAACAAGAACAAGATTTAAATTCAAAATACACAGAAATACCTGACGACGTGACGAGACGTGACGAGATCGCAAACTCAAAATTTGAGCAAGCGCATAAAAAAAAACAAATCAGGGCAAAAAGGGGAAAAAGACGAGATGATCCAACAGCCCCTAGAAGAAAGCTGCCGGCTTATAAAATGTGAACATCAGTGCTTGATGAGACTCAGCTGCGCTCCCGCTTACGCACACACGAGAGCGCTCATGCGCACCCAAACCCGTGCTTGGAGACGCTCATCTCAGAGGAGGGCGTGACAATATCCCAGAACAAATAAATTATGAATTTCGTTTAATTAAATGCTCACCTTCAAAAAGTTTCCTTGATGACGCCAACATTAGTGCAATTCCAAGGTCTGCTGTGGAATTGTCCACTACATGGGGAGTATTGCAGACCTTCACTCCAAAACTGTTGATCAGGGGTATATCCAGGTGGTCCACTCCTACACCACCATTCACAACCACCTGAAGGTTTGGTAACGTTTGTAAAAGTTCCCTTTCCACCTTTAAGACCATACCCCACACAAAGATTGCGCGGATCTTCTCGGCAAAATCTTCCTTTCTTTTAAGAAATTCCTTATAATCGATTATTGTGAACTGTTCCTCAATTAATGGCTTAAAACATGTGTAGATTCCTTTTGGTCCAGACATTGTGGTCAGTAAGAAGGGTTTCTCCATAATCGGTGCAGACGGAAGAAAATACAGTAACCAATGTATATTACAAACTGCAGCTGGAGGACTGAAAGGGATATTTAAATGTTTTTTGGATGTGTAAACTGTAATCCAGATACTGTACTGAATTAATAATAATAACAATAATAATAATAATAATAATTTTTCTTATGTCGCATTAGTCCCACACCAGAGCTTTAAGAAATTCACCTATATTTACACATTTACATACACAGATGAGGAATAAATACATTTCCTACCTAGGAGTTCCTCAGATTGGAAGTAAAAGTTACTGCACTGAAACGATCTACGGCTTATATAGAGAAGAACAGTAAGGGCTCATCTAAAAAGTGAGCAACCACACAAATATTGCACAAAATCTTACACTAAGAAAACTGCACTCTACAAAGAACCAGTAGTAGAATTTAAATGTCAGTTTTGTTATTTTAACATATGTCAAACAAAATACAAAATTTTAAAAGTTAAATATTATTTTTAACAGTTATACGATTAAAGGTAAAATTTATTTTAGATATATAAATTTATATATATAAAATCCCCAGAACTTAAGACTTACATTGAATGTAAAATTTCTCTTCTGTCAGTTTAGTAGTTCTCACGGTTGTGTTTGCCTTTTTTATTGTATATTGATTCATTCATCTCACGAAAGGGCAGGAGTACCACCTGGATAAGTCGTCAGTCCATCACTGGGCCACACACAGACAAGCATCCACAGTTACTCCCTTTGGCAATCACCAATCAACCTAATCTACTGGTACATGTTTTAACACTGTGGGACAAAACCAGAGTACTCAAAGAAAACTCAGCACAGAAAGACACCTTGTCCGGAGAAACGAATCCTGTAATTTCTTGCTGAATGGCGAGCGTGTTTGCCACTGAGCCTACCTATTATATTTATATATTTTTAATAGAACTTGCTATAGTTCAGTTTTTACACTCTCAAATTGAAAAAAAAATATATTTTTTTCTTGATTAATGATGTAAAAAATAAAAAATATTGGTTGTTAAAGCTAAAACTAATATTTCATGTAGATGGGAATGTCAATATACGCACAATCTTATTTTATGTATTATTTCATTTCATTATTTAGTACTATTTAACGCCATTTCAGCGTTTACTTATTCATAGTGTTTTCACACAGTACTTCTGTCTCTTTTTAACCTATTGCATGTTTTTGGACTGTGGAACCCGGAGTAAAGCACAAGGACAACACGCAAATTCCACACAGAAGGTCCCTTTGAACGGGATTCGAGTGTTGGACCTTCCTGCTGTGAGGTGACAGTGATAACCACTAAGACACCATGTTGTCCCCAAACTATCTTACATAATAGCACCAAAAATGTTTGATATTGTTAGATGGTCTCTTTCTGGCTTTAATGTGTAACTATGGAGGCCCAAATTCCTTAAAGATTTGTTCAATCAGGTTCGACTGAACCTTTGATCCATTTCACAGTAACAAAGAATGCTTTTGGTTATTGTTGTTTTTTTAATTTAGAAACCAAAAATAATAGAAAGTGCTGAACATGTCTAAATGTCAACTATTTATATTTGCATAAATGATAATTAACCAGGGGCGCGGTGGCGTAGTGGATAGCACAGTCGCCTCACAACAAGAAGGTCCCGGGTTTGAATCCCGGGCCGGGATCTTTCTGTGAGGAATTTGCATGTTCTCCCTGCACTTGTGTGGGTTTCCTCCGGGTGCTGCGGTTTCCACCCGCAGTCCAAAAACATGCAGATTAGGTGGATTGGCGACCCGTCCAGGGTGTACTCTCGCCCTATGTGTGCTGGGATAGGTGTAGCAGACCCCAGTGACCCCGAATTCAGGAATAAGCGGGTAAGAAGATGAATGAATAATTACCTAGCTAACTGACTGGTAAAATCTGACTGAGTAATACATTATTTTCCATACTATAGGAAAGTATGATATTCCAGTTTGCATAAATTTGCATAAAACTAATGCTAATTTTGCCCTAACAGACTAGTAACCTCAATACCCAGAGATGCATAAGGCCTTGTATCTGGCAGAATTTGATCAATTGCTAACCGCCTGCTGTAAAGTTTCACTTCTCTATATTCACTATCTGTCTGATCATTTACACAGAGAGTATAGATATCAGTGTTATGTCCCTAGATAGCTGTTGCATTTCACAGATACAGAAAATGTAAAGTTTCACATGATACAGGGGCATCCTGTTCACATCATTGTAATCTGTGGGGGAAACAAAGCGTTCCATGAAAAACCTGAGGCCATCCGGTCCTGCTGACAAAACCAACAGATCCTACCAATTCCTTAAATGAAACCACAAATTACTATTTGAAGAAAAGTTTTCATTTTTTACAGACAAAAAGTCACATAAAAAATAGAATTTACCCAAATATCATGAACACTAAAAAACTCACATCAATCATACAACATTACTGTACTTCAATCTCACTGTCTGTATTCGCCATTTGATTTATGTTTTTCAGTCTTGCACATTGCACCTTTTTTCTCCTGTATTCTTTGAAGAACCTCAGCCACCAAAACAAATTCCTAGTATGTGCAAACATTCATTCATCTTCCCAGATCACATGAGGCGAAAGGCGGGGGGGTACACCCTGGACGGGTCGCCAGTCCATCGCAGTGCAACACATATACAAACAACCATTCACACACACATTCACACTTATGGACAATTTAGAATCAACAATCAAGCTAATCTGCATGTTTTTGGACAGTGGGAGGAAACCAGAGTACACACAAGTGCTCGGAGAGCATGCAAACTCCACACAGACAGATCCCCAGCATGGGAATCGAACCTGGGACCTTCTTGTTGTCAGATGACCGTGCTAACCCCTTCACCACCGCGCCGCCCATGTGCATACCTGGCAATAAATCTTATCTTATCTTATCTCTTATCGTATAAGTTATAGAAGTTTACTAACATTTTCAATAATTAGGACTCAATCTTTAATTAACAAAAAGAAATTAATATATCTTTTTCAGAAAAAATTATGAATTAGATTATTTATTTAATCTTAGCTCCTTTATAAAAGAGGGAATTACAGGCCTTGCTCCGGGGCTCAACAGTGAAAACTTGTTGGTGCTGGATTCAGTCTTCAATCTTCCAGTTAACAGTCCAACCCCTTAACCACTGAGTTATTGTTTGAAGGTTAAACATCTGGGCAGGTTATACATTTCTGGAGTTTCTGCCTGAGCTGATAGAGTGTGATGTAATTTCCATTTAATGATGTACCGCTCAATCACAGTTTAACTAGTATCTGTAAATTTGGATCCTAACTAAAACAGCTAAAAACACTTTAACTTAGCACTTAAATAAGTAAATATAGAATCTTCTATATTGCTTTATTATGTAACATTGGTCGCTGTTCATTCATATGTGCAATAAACAACTCCACCAAATATTCTAACTTTACACTGCACAGGAGGGCAGGAGAAAAAGCCAAACCTGTGAACACTCTCAATGTCAATTGATAATGTCATTCGTATAGAAATCTGTATAAAATTATAAAAATCTACTGATTTAACAACAGTGTTATAACACCTAGTTTAAAAACCACTGCACTCCAGGGCGCAGCAAAGGTGGGGAAATTTAGAATGATTCTAAGGGATTGTGTACTTTGGGGCTATCCAGAGGGCAGTTTCTTTATTAGTTACAGAATCAGTAATGTGATAATTTCATAGGGAAAAAATTGCTAGTTGTGCTTCTAAAAAAACTAGAACAATGTTTCTTTTGGCCTAAAATATTTGTATATGAAATACCAAGGTGATAGCACAGAAGAGAGCCGGATACATGATGCAGTGAAGCAGTGAAGATTTAATTTGTGAAACAGGTGCAGAGATATTTACAGGGGTAAACATGAAAACAAAACAAAACATGAAGTCACATAGATGAAGACGATGCACGATACTAGACACAAAACGAGACTATATAAAAATCTATATACAAAGTATTGACAAAAAGCGACCAGACCAAACTACCAACTCCGTACTTTAATAACCCACAACGTGCAAACCTAGTTGCCAGAACTGTCACGCCCTCCTCTGAGATGAGCGTATCCAGCGCGCTTCCGGTGTGCGCAGCTGAATCTCGTCAAGCGCTGATTTGCACGTTCTATAAGCCGGCAGTTTTCTCCTAGGGGCGGTTGGATTATCTCGCCTTTTTCCCTTTTGCCCTGAATTGGGGTTTTTTTTCATGCTCTAAGTCAAGTTCAAGATTGCGATCCTGTCTCGTATCGTCACGTCAAGTCTCGTTCATGGTATTTAAATCTTGTTCTTGTTTTTATTTATTTTTTCTTCATTATGAATAAAATGGACAATTTAAACTTGCCAATCCTCCGTTTGGGTGCGCTCCTTTTCCCCGATCCTACTTCCCCCACCCTATCTGACAGTATAATCCAACCAAGTTCGCACCCAGCGGATTGGAGGCAGCCTCCCCACCGATTGCATTCCCGAGGAGATATGACAGCCGCGATATGTAAGTGTCGGAAGATCGTGCGGGAGTGTGCGCCGTTTTTAAAATCCCAGCCACACACTTACACCATGCCCAGGAGAAAATGCGGGCTGGTGTATTTGTGCTTAACGGGGAAGGCACTGGACTGGGTAGCTCAAGCCTGGGACTTGGACCAGCGTCTCAGGGAGGACATCCTCTACCTTTTTTCTATCTTTTCACCACATGCGATTTCCTCACTCCTGTGGATGCTGTAGTGTTTCTGGCCCGCCCAGTGCCTGGTGGGGTCAGAGGTGGTCGAGGAGCGTCTGCCTGGTCCGAAGGTGGTCAAGGAGCGTCTGCCTGGTCCGGAGGTGGTCGAGGAGCGTCTGCCTGGTCCAGAGGTGGTCAAGGAGCCTCGTTCTGCTCCTGAGGAGGCCTGGGGGCCTCGTTCTGCTCCTGAGGAGGCCTGGTGGCCTCGTTCTGCTCCTGAGGAGGCATGGGGGCCTCATTCTGTTCCTGTCACGGAGACTAGGAGGCCTCGTTCTGTTGCTGTCACGGAGACTAGGAGGCCTCGTTCTGTTGCTGTCATGGAGGCTAGGAGGCCTCGTTCTGTTCTGGTCACGGAGGCTAGGAGGCCTCGTTCTGTTCCTGTCACGGAGGTTAGGAGGCCTCGTTCTGTTCCTGTCACGGAGGCTAGGAGGCCTCATTTTGTTCCTGTCACGGAGGCTAAGAGGCCCTGTTCTGTTCCTGTCACGGAGGCTAGGAAGCCTTTTTCCATTCCTGTCCACGGAGTCTAGGAAGCCTCATTCTGTTTCTGTCACGGAGGCTAGAAAGCCTCGTTCTGTTCATGTCCTTGGAGGCTAGGAAGCCTCGTTATGTTCCTGTCACGGAGGCTAGGAAGCCGTGTTTTGTTCCTGTCACGGAGGCTAGGAAGCCTCGACTCGATCCTACCCTTTCAGTGTATTGGATCATTCATGGACCTGAACCCCCATTATCCCTTCTATCTTTATCTGGCTGAGTATTTTTGTTGTGTTTGAGAATTTTAAGTTTTGCTTATAGGCTCAGCCTCAGGTTTTTTTCTTCAGTTATTTGTGTTGTCTTGTCCCCGTTCCCTCTCTTGTTCATTGTTCCGTCTCTCGTTTATGGTTCCCTCTCTAGTTCATGGTTCCCACTCTAGTAATGTTCTCTCGGTTTCCCTCTCTAGTTCATGGTTTCCTCTCTAGTTCATGTTCTCTCGGTTCCCCTCTCTAGTTCATTTTCTTTCTGGTTCCCTCTCTAGTTCATGGTTCCCTCTCCAGTTCATGTTCTCTCAGTTCTCCTCTCTTGTTCAGGTTCCCCTCTCTTGTTCATGTTCTCTCGGTTCTCCTCTCTGGTTCGTGTTCTCGTTCTGCTCTCTTATTCATGTTCTCTCAGTTCCCCTCTCTCGTTCATGTTCTCTTGGTTCCCCTGTCTCGTTCAGGTTCCGCTCTCTTGTTCATGTTCTCTCGGTTCCCCTCTCTTGTTCATGTTCTCTCGGTTTACCTCTCGCGTTTATTTTCCCCTCTCTCGTTTGTTTTCTCTCGGTTTCCCTCTCTTGTTCCTGTTCTCTCGGTTTCCCTCTCTGGTTCATGTTCTTGTTCAGGTTCCCCTCTCTTGTTCAGGTTCTCGTTTGGTTCCCCTCTCTTGTTCAGGTTCTCGTACAGTTTCTCCTCTCATGTTCAGGTTCTCCTCTCAGGTTACCCTCTCTTTGTTCAGGTTTCCCTCTCTCGTTCAGGTTTCTCTTTCAGGTTCCCCTCTCTCGTTCAGGTTTGTCTCTCAGGTTCCCCTCCCTTGTTCAGGTTTCAATCTCTCTCGTTCATGCTCTCGTTCACGTTCCCCCTCTCTCGTTCATGCTCTTGTTCGTGTTCCCACTCTCTCGTCTGGTTCTCTTCTTAGGTTCCCCATCTCTCGTCTGGTTCTCGTCTCGGTTCCCTCTCTCATCTGGTTCTCGTCTTGGTCCCCTGTCTCGTCTGGTTCTCATCTCAGTCCCCTCTCTCATCTGGTTCTCGTTCTCATCTCGGTCCCCTCTCTCGTCTGGTTCTCGTTCTCATCACGGTTTCCTCTCTCGTCTGTATCTCGTTCTCTGTCCCCTCTCTCGTCTGGTTCTCGTCTCAGTCCCTTTTCTCGTCTGGTTCTCGTCTTGGTCCCCTTTCTCATCTGGTTCTCGTTCTCGTCTAGGGCCCCTCTCTCGTCTCGTTCTGGTTCTCGTCTCAGTCCCCTCTCTTGCCTGGTTCTCGTATCGGTACCCACTCTCGTCTGGTTCTTGTTCTCGTCTTGGTTTCCTCTCTCGTCTGGTTCTCGTTCTCTGTCCCCTCTCTTGTCTGGTTATCGTCTCAGTCCCGTCTCTTGTCTGGTTCTCGTCTCGGTCCCCTTTCTCATCTGGTTCTCGTCTTGGTCCCCTTTCTTGTCTGGTTCTCGTTCTCGTCTAGGGCCCCTCTCTCGTCTCGTTCTGGTTCTCGTCTCGGTCCCCTCTCTTGCCTGGTTCTCATATCGGTCCCCTCTCTCGTCTGGTTCTCGTCTCGGTCCCCTCCCTTGTCTCGTTCTTGTCTCAGCCCTCTCTCTCATCTGGTTCTCATCTTTGTCCCCTCTCTCTTTTCTGGTTCTCGTCTCGTTCCCCTCTCTTGTTTGGTTCTTGTTTCGGTCCCCTCTCTAGTCTAGTTTCGTCTCTGTCCCCTCTCTCGTCTCATTCTGGTTCTCGTCTCAGGTCCCCTCTCTCGTCTCGTTCGGATTCTCGTCTTAGGTCCCCTCTCTCATCTCATTCATGTTCTTGTCTAGCTTTATCTCTGGTTCTTGATCTTGCTCCTCTTTCCTTTGGAGGGCCCCCCTAGGAGAATGCCACAAGAGGGGAGGGTACTGTAACGCCCTCCTCTGAGATGAGCGTCTCCAGCGTGCTGCTGGAGTTTTCTCTTAGGGGCGGTTGGATTATCTCGCCTTTTTACCTTTTGCCCTAAATTGTTTTTATACATGCTCTAAGTCAATTTCAAGTTTGTGATGCTGTCTAGTCTCGTCACGTCAAGTCTTGTCACGTCTCGTTCACTGTATTTTTTTAGTCTAATCTTGTTCTTGTTTTTTCATTTATTTATTTTATTTTTTATTTATTTGTTATGAATAAAATGGACAATTTAAACCCGCCAATCCTGCGTTTGGGTGTGCTCCTTTTCCCCGATCCTGCTCCCCCCACCCTCTCTGACAAGAACAATGAAGCTAAACATGGGGGTGGCGCCTCGTCTGCTAACGCTGAGCAAGGGTTGGAGCTTCGTCTGCTGATGCTGGATGAAAGGCGGAGCTTGGTCCACCACCTTACATAGCCCCCCTCTCTAAAGGACGCCTCTTGGCGTCCTCCAGGGCACAGCCCAAGAAAAACATCAAACCCAAAAAGAAACAAAAACTGAAACAACACATTACCACAATCAAATACACAAATATGAAAACAGATACGCGGGAGGAAAGACAGAGAACGGGCAAGGAAAACTGGTCAGGGCACCAGAGAGCAGCATGGATAGGGGGGAAAAAAGGGGCAGGGAGAAAGCCAAAAACATAAGAGAGACAGAAACCAGAGTAAAAAGGGGAGCCCAGGGAAGAAAGCACATGAACGAAACATGGACAAGAACACGGAAGGAGAGACACAGATAGCAGCCAAACGAGGAACCGAGGAAGGAAAGAAAGAGAGACAGGGAGAAAGAAACTACCCGGTCAACATGAGGAAGTAGCAAATTAACAAAAACAACAACATAGAGCGATCAGGGCAAAGAGAATTACAAAAATGAACTAAGACGACAAACATAAATAGGTACAGGAAAGTACTGTCCATGGACAAAACTGGAGAGTCAGAAGGGAATGCTGAAGGGGGGACCAAGAGGGACCCAAAGTGAGAGACCGAGAGGGACGCTAAAGGAGGAACCAAAGGGGACACTAGAGCAGGGAACAAAGGGGACGCAAGAGCAGGGACCGAAGGCGATGCTAGAGGAGGGACCAAAGGGGACGCTAAAGGAAAGACTAAAGGGTATGCTAGACCAGGGACCAAAGGGGATGCTAAAGAAAGGACTGAAGGGGACGATAGAGCAGAGATCAAAGGGGATACTAGAGCGGGGACCGAAGGGGGCGCTAGAGCAAGGACTGAAGGGAACGGTAGAACAGGGAGCGAAGGGGACGCTAGAGCAGGAACAGAAGGGGACACTAAAGGAGAGACCAAAGGGAACGCTAGTGCAGAGACCAGAGGGGATACTAGAGCAGGGACCGAAGAGGATGCTAGAGCAGGGACAGAGGGAGACTCTAAAGTGACCAAGGGAGACACTAAATAGACTGAGGGAGACACTGAAGGGACCAAAAAGGACACTGAAGGGACCAAAGGGGACGCTGAAGCAGACAAAGGCGAGGGCTCAGAAGCAGGCGAAGGCAAGGGCTCAGAAGCAGGCGAAGACGAGGGCTCAGAAGCAGAAGAAGACGAGGGCTCAGAAGCAGGCAAAGACGAGGACCCAGAAGCAGACAAAGACGGGGGCTCAGATGCAGACGCAGACGAGGGCTCAGATGCAGGCGTAAACGAGGGCTCAGATGCAGGCGCAAACGAGGGCTCAGATGCGGGCGCAGACGAGGGCTCAGATGCAGGCGCAGATGAGAGCTCAGATGCAGGCGTAGACGAGGGCTCAGATGCAAGCGCCAACAAGGGCACAGATGCAGGAGCAGACGAGGGCTCTGATGCAGGCACAGACGACGGCTCTGATGCAGGCACAAGGGCTCTGATGCAGACGCAGATGAGGGCTCAGATGCAGGTGCAGACGGCTTTGATGAAGACGCAGACTCAGGTTCAATAGGTCCCAAAAAGAATCCAGTGCACGAAGTGGTCAATATCCACTGGTTGCCTCCAGTATAAATACCAGACGGCAGCTATAGCCAATAATGCCTCGTCACACAAACACAAAAAAAACCCCTTTTTTTCTTACACAAAAAGTAAGAAAAACTCACACTTGGCTTTAGCCGACTGAAACTGATGACTATGCGCAAAAAAAGGCGACACTAGACAACAAAGTTCAAACAATAAATGATTGCCATTATATCTAGTAGGCAGGACCGGAATCAGAGATATTTACAGGGGTGAACACGAAAACAAAACAAAACACAAAGACACGTAGTCGAGGACGATGCATGATACGACTAGACACAAAACAATAATATATACGAATCTATATACAAAGTATTGACAAAACTTGACCATACCAAAATTTCCAGATAACCAACAACTTCACAAAGACTACTGCCAACTCCGTACATTAATAACCCACGATGCGCATACCGGTGCGTCGCCTTAAATATTACATGACTAAACATGTAAGGGGGGTGGCGCCTCGTCTGCTGATGCTGAGCGAGGTGAGGAGTTTCGTCTGCTGACGCTGCACGAGGGGCTTGGACCACCACCTTCCTCTAAGAGTAACAGCATATCTTTTTTGTGGTTGTATGGACAACTGGGTATACCAACCAAGATATTTTCTTGTACAAATAACAGAACATTCTATATAAATGAACATTTAACAGTGCTATACTTTTAATAACATATAATAATGCTCTGTACATTAATGATTTAAAAGTTAAGAATCACCTCAATGTTAATTGGCAACATGATTGGGCATAAAAAGAGCCTCTCAGAGAGGCAGAGATGGCAGAGGATCACCAATTCCCCCAATGCTGCAGCAAAAAGTATTGGCACAATATTAGAAAGGTGTTTCTCAAGAAGAAAGAAAAAGACCAAAATTGCAAAATTGCAAAGAGTTTGAAGTTAACATTATCTGCAGTATGTAACATCATCCAAAGATTCAGCGAATCTGAAACAACCTCTGTGAATAAGGGTCAAGGCCGGAAGTGTCACGAGGAGGTAAGGGGGCAGACAAGAACAGAGAATCCAAATGCTGAGGGGCGGGAAAAGGGGAAGTATTCAGAAAGGAAGGGGAATGAAATGCTGACCGTAATCAAGGTGCAAAAGCGCCACAAAAAAAGGTGGAAAACTATCTGCCCCAAAAATGGAGAGGGCTTGAACTAGAACAGACAAGCGTGGAAAATACTTACGTGACCGATAAACACAGAGAGATGAGGAGAGAGACGAGGCAAGGGACAAGGAGAGAGAACGAAGGCCAAGCGAGGACAGTGACCAGAACCGAGGGGAGGACAAAGACAGAGTGAGGGACAAGACAAGGACCGAGACAGAGCAAAAATGAGGGACAAGGACCAGGACAGAGCGAGGGACAAGGAGAGAAAAGGGGACGAGAACCAAAACAGAATGTAGGACAAGGACCAGAATGCAGAAAGAGGGGTGAGAACTGAGAAGGAACAAGGGATAAGGAGAGAGACAGGGAAAGGGATGAGACGGGAACCGAGACAATAACCGAGGGAGGACAATGATAGGGCGAGGGACAAGAACCGAGACTGAGTAAGGACAGGGATAAGAACATAGACCAAAACCGAGACAGGGAGAGAACAGAGAGTGAGAGAGAGGGATGAAGAGAGAGACAGAGCAAGAAAGGAGGAAAAGATGGAAGAGAAGAGGGGTAAGGAGAGAGATGGGGTGAGGGACAAGGGACACGAGGACAAGATGGGGAGAGAGGGACAAGAATCAAGACAAGGGAGGAACTAAGAGACTGACAGAGAGAGGACTAAGACCATGTAGGCGGGGACCAAGATAGACAGAAATGGGGACTAGGATAGGCAGAGACAGATGGGAACCAGAACAGACATAGAAGCAGACAGTCTAGGTACCGCGAACCAGACACAGACAGATCAAGAACCCGGCAGAGGGGGGAACGGAACCGGACTCAGCGGAACAAGAAAGGTGAGAGAGAAAGGAACCAATAGCAAAGTGGAAGAAGGTAAGAACATGGACCGACAGACAAGAGCCAGAGCGAGAACAGAAATGGGACAGAGCGGAGAATGCGATGGACACTGGGGAAGAGAGGCACAGGGAAAGACAGAAATAGGTCAGGTTGGTCAGGACCAGAGACTGAGATGAATGACAGCAGTAAAACTCAAGGAAAAAAAAATATGACCAAATAAAAATATGGCAAGACCCAATACGACATGAACAAAAACTTGAAGATGATAGCAAAATGAGGCTTACCGAAAACCAATATTAATAAGGACATTACAGAAACATGCAAAACTATTAATCAATAAAGACATACAAGACAGACAAATTATAACATAACCAAAACTTCAAACACCACTATTGGCAATCAAAACATATGCAGATTGAAAATTAGGATGAAAGACAGTTTTAAACCTAGAAGTGGGAATGGAGATGAAGGCGGGGAACAGAACAGACTAAAACAAAAAACACAAGACATTACGAATTTTAGGAAAGAAAAAAATCAGGCAAATGGACAGAAAGAAAACTACTTAAAAACTCAAGAATAAGTATAAAGCAAACAAACTCAAAAACAGAGGGTTCACAAACCAGCTGCTGCAGGAAGGGTCTCTTCGGTCCCCACGGGGACAGGAAGGGTCTCCTCAACCACCATGGGGACAGGAAGGGTCTCCCCGACCACCACGGGGACAGAAAGGGTCTCCACGACTGCCACAGGGACAGGAGGGGTCGCTCTGACTGCCACGAGGAAAGGAGGGGTCTCCCTGACTGCCACGGTGACAGCAAGGGTATCCCTGACCGCCAAAGGGACAGGAAAAGTCTGGGTCGCGCTTCTCAGTTGAAACTGGCGCTGCCAGAAACTAGGAAGCCTTGTTCTGCTCTCGTGGAGGCTAGGAAGCCTCATTCTGCTCTCGTGGAGGCTAGGAAGCCTTGTTCTGCTCTTGTGGAGGCTAGGAAACCTTGTTCTGCTCCCGTAGAGGCTTGGAAGCCTCATTCTGCTCTTGTGGAGGCTAGGAAGACTTGTTCTACACTCGTGGTCCTTTCTTGGTTTCATCCCCATCCTATGTTCTCGCTCTGTCTCCGGCCTGTGTCCTCGCTCTGTCCCCGTCCTATGTCCTCACTCTTTCCCTTTTGTCTCATCTCATTCTCTGTCCCTCGTTGTCTCATCTCGTTATCTGTCCCTCATCCTCTCGTTCTCTGTCCCTCATCCTCTCGTTCTGTGTCTCTCATTCTCTAGTTCTGTCCTCGTTCTTGCTTTGTTTTCTGTTCTCATTCTGTTTTCTTGTTCCCTCATTCTGTTTTCTTGTTCCCTGCCCTCGTTCTGTTCTCTTGTTCCTTACCCTTGCTCTGTTCTCTCATTCTTTAACCTTTTTCTGTTCTCTCGTGCTCTGGTCCTCATCCCCTGGTGTCCTCGTGCCCTGGTTCTCGTCCCTTAGTGTCCACATGCTCTCATTTTCTCTTTCTGCCCTTGTTCTCTTTGTTCTCATCTCGTTTTGCCCCTTGTTTTCTCGGTTCTCATCTTGTTCTGCCCCTTGTTCTCTCAGTTCTCGTCTCATTCTGCCACTTGTTCTCTCAGTTCTCGTCTCATTCTGCCACTTGTTCTCTCAGGTCTCGTCTCATTCTGCCCCTTGTTCTCTCTGTCCTCGACTCATTCTCTCGGTTCTCGTCTTGTTTTCTGTCTTTGCCCTGGTCTTGTTCTGATTCTTGTTCTTTGGTCTTGCCCTCTTGTTCTCTGGTCTGGTTCTCTGGTCTCGCTCTCTGGTTCTTGTTCTCTGGTCTCGCCCTCTGGTTCTCATTCTCTGGTTTCGCTCTCTTGTTCTGGTTCTTGTTTTCTGGTTGTTTTTTTTCTGGAGGGTCCCCCTAGGAGAACGCCAGGAGGCGTTCATAGAGTACTGTCACGCCCTCCTCTGTGATGAGCATCTTGTTGACGCGTCTTCATAAGCCAGCAGCATTTCTCCTAGGGTTGTTGGATCACTGCCTTTTTTTTTTAACCTAACTTTATTTTGCTCATGTCTTAACCTTTTTGCCCTTTCGCCCCCATGATGTCTTGTTCAAGATTAGAGTTTTTGATCTTGTCTGATCTCGTCTTGTCTAGTCTTGTCTGAAATCTAGTCTGGTAATTTAAATCTAATGTGTTCTTGTCTTTTTTTGTTTTTGTTTTTATTATTATTACTAATAATAAAATGGACTTATTTAAACCGCCAATCCTGAGTTTGGGAGCACTCAAATCCACTTATCCCCAATCCAAGTACCCCCGCCCTCACTGACACAGCCAATCTCATGCGTGCGTGACCAAGCACCAGCCGTGCGCATCACAGAGAAGGGCGTGACACAAATGTTAACGCTTGCGTGGGTTTCCTCCGGGTACGTGGGTTTCCTCCCATTGTCCAAAACCATGCACATTAAGTTGATTATCGAGTCAAAATTGCCCATAGGAGTGAATGTGTGTGTGAGTGGTTGTTTGTCTATGAGTGATGGACTGGCAAACTGGAACTAACACTGCCAACACCACTACACTAAGAAGACCTCAGCCCCACTAAGCACCTACAATTACCCCAAAAATAACTTGAATTTTCTGGGGATTTCCTGTTTCCTGGTCCTTGATAAAATCTATTTTGGAGGTTATTAAAGGAGTAAGAGTGGGTACATCTGAAAGAGGATTTTCAAAATACACAAAGATATGATGTCATAATGTTTAACATGTTTTAACATGTAATGGATAAAAGACATTTCTCTTTTCATGGCATAGACAAATTTCATGCTTCGTGCTCTGTTGCAGGTGGAGAACTTCGCTGGAGAGCTGAACTAATATTTACCTATTAATAAATATCATTATTTTATTTATGCATTAAGTTGTCATTGATTTTAAAATATGTGACATGTTATCTATCTATCTATCTATCTATCTATCTATCTATCTATCTATCTATCTATCTATCTATCTATCTATCTATCTATCCCGCCCCCCGCCCGGAATGTCCGTTTAAATTTACCGCTGAAGATGGCGGCGGCGCACTATAGGACTGGGGCACAGAAGAAAAGACGCCAGCAGGTCGCGGCAGCAGGAGCGGGCCGTCGAGTTTACACAATATGCGCAAGCAGAAGAACAGGAAATTCGCGATTCCCGACTTTCTGGTCGGCCTTCTCGTGTCTCCACCAGCTGCATCATGTGAAAACCCACCGACACGCCGCCTAAACCGAGGACTGGGGCCGAACACTGGCTTTGTGTTTTGACCAGGAGAAAATGTGGCGCTGATTCGTGGACTGACGAGACGTTATTAAACAAATGGAAAAGAGACACTACAGTAGCTTTCAGTGGATATTACGTGTTTTTCTACGTTGATTATTCGTTTGAATCGCCATGGATATTTAAATGTAAATATGTCCCCTTGCGATTGTTAGATCGCAGGAAGAACGGCGATTAAATCCAGCACTCGGCCGGGAGAAACACACTGCCTGTCTCTACCTCGACATATTGCCTACCAGGGATTTAAATCATCACGTGTTTCAAACGACAAGGACTTCCATCCAAATTAATGGTCACTATCTGATAGCTCAAAGACTTCATCCTAAGAAAGCAAAGATGAGCACTGAACGGCCGAAGAGAAATATCATTCAGAAGAAATTTGTAAGTGTATCCTGTTCCGTTTTGTACTTGTCCCTGTTATGACACGCTGCAAAAACCTTTAAACGGGATTTAATATTGCATCACAGAATGGTATCATTAATTAATTGATCCCGGTGATGGTACTGTACTGACTGATCAGGACACAGACAGGGCTTAATTTGGGTTAAATATAATGATGGAGGTTGGCAGTGTGTAGGTCTCGCAGTTGACCCAAATATTGCGGTGTGTGTGTGTGTTTTCGTTTTCTCACGCTCCTCACACAAACCAATTATACCGAACAAAAATTATGCGTTGATGTTCACGTTAATTTTATAGCTTTAGTTGGGTCGAATCACCCCGATTTGCTCTACTGAACCTTTAGTTCGGACCGAATATTTACTCTGTCCCATTCTGCGCGACTGCTATTTCCGGGTTCTGTAACTTAACACGATTTGTTGATTATTATCAAGCCAGACCGAAGATCAGGAAATTTTCATTCCGATCCTTTAACATTTTTCTTACATAATGTTACAAAACATCCGATCCTTAAACAATTGCGCATTTTTCAATAGGAAGCCGTTAAATGTTGTACTCAATGTTAAAGCTAATTAAGGGTTAATCTGTTGTGTTTGCGCAGAACACACACACACACACACACACACACACACACACACACACACACACACACACTGATACGTACTGTAGTTAGTATTCCACCATCAGAATTACCAGCAGTGAAACAATGCATTAACACATTAATCCATGTGTGTAAATAATTAATTTCTACATTATTCAAGAGTATATCATGTGCTGCAGTTTAACAGAATGCGGTGTAGGTTAATGATGAAACACTGAACTGTGCACAGCCTTTATACCATGGTTATTCCAAAACACCAAATCCTCTATGCCATAACGACACTAAACCATATAAGATAGGTGGATGTAAAGTAAAGAAACCAAAAAAACCTTTACTAATGATATATAAAATGAAAAATATAGTTTGCCAAAAACATGCAGATTGGGTCTATAGGGGATTCTAAATTGTCCATAGGAGTGAATGTGTGTGTTAATGGTGGTTTGTCTATGTCTATGCCCTGAGATGAACTGGCGACCCGTCCAGGGCCTTGGATAGGTGCCAGCAGACCCTGTGACCCCGAATTAGACGGGCAAGAAGATGAATGAATGAATCTTATTGGCTAAGACTGAAAATTCAGTGATTAATTGCCCTAGAACAATTTATTGACAAATTAGACAAACTATATTAAAGTTGATGATAGTCCAGGAACAACACTAGTGAATATACATTGTATTGATCCTAATAATCCAAAATAAACATGAATGTATGAACGAACCAATAAACCTGTAGGCAGTGACTTTAAAGTGTCTGTGATAACCAAAAATGGTTTATAACAGGTTTCTTATCTCATAAAGCACATGTTCCCAGAAAAAAAAGTTAATTAAAAATTTTTTAAGATTTTTTTTATTTGAATTGGTAAACAAATTCAGATTTGTTTAGGAGCCAGAAAGGTTAATAAACTTTTTACTTTTTTAAACTACCAAAGTTTTCACACGACACCTCTGCTGCGCTCCCCCTACTGGCTCCCAGTAGCTGCACGCATCACATTCAAAACACTGGTGTTTGCCTACAAAGCCAAAAAGAGAACCACACCATCCTGCTGCAGATCTACAAGCTCTGCTTGATTTGTTCCACTCTCCACTAGGACTCAAGGTCTGTCTGTCTCAAGACTTGTGTGACAATTACTGTCTTTAAGAGACGTTTCTTAAATACCTGCATTTGACATATAAATAAATATATTAAAAAAGCTGTTTTCTATGGGTTGTTGCACTTTTGTTTGATTTACTGTTCAAGAAATAATCAACAATTAGAAATACTTTTGGGCCCATTTCTGCGATACATTTGTAAAGTCTGCTTGGTGTTGTGGTAATAAAACAGCTGGGTGTGATAGTGTTATTACCTCTTTGTGCGTTGGGCCCCAATAAGTTCAGCTGGTCATGGAGTCTCCTTTGTGGAAGGATAGTGAGTCTGAGCCAGCTGCTGCTGACCATGTAGACATATAAACGAGTCTGTCAACATCGGTCTTATCAGCACACAACTGGCAGCTCAAGTAGCTCACACACACACATCGGGTCTTCAATGTTTGCTTTGTCTTTCTGCATTACAAGATTATTGTGAAGAATACTGACACAAGTTATTACACTTGGACCACTGTGTTGTCGGCTTTGTCGTTTCACAGGTTTTAGCAATTGCCATGTGATGAGATTTGAAGTTAGATATATAGGTGCTGGTCATGTAATTAGAATATCTGCAAAAAGTTGATTTATTTCACTTATTCCTTTCAAGAAGTAAAACTTGTACAATGTATACATTTATTCCACACAGACTGATATATTATAAATGTTTATTTCTCTTAATTTTGAAGACAACTAATAGAAAACCTGAATTTTGTATCTCAGAAAATGAGTATTACTTAAGACCAATATAAAGAAAGAATAAAATGTATGAACTTGAAAATATGAGCATGTGCATCATTCAATAGTTAGTTGAGGCTCATTTTGCCTGAATTACTGCAGCAATGTGGCTTGGCATGTAGTTGATCAGTTTGTGACACTGCTCAGGTGTTATGAGAGCCCAGGTTGCTCCGATAGGGGCCTTCAGCTTAGAACAAACACCTCTGCATTGTTTGGTCTGGCCTATCACATCTTCCTCTTCACAATACCCCATTTTCTATGAGGTTAAGCTCAGACGAGTTTGCTGACCAATTTAGAACAAGAACACCATGGTCCTTAAACCTGGTACTTATGCAGGTGCCAAGTGCTGTTGGAAAATGAAATCTGCATGTCCATAAAATTGGTCAGCAGCATTAAGTTCTCTAAAACAACTTGGTATACAGCTGCATTGACCTTGGACCTCAGAAAACACCAGCAGATGACCTGGCACCCCAAACCACCAGTGCCTGTGGAAACTTTACACTAGACCTCAATAAACGTTTTGGTGTGCTTTTTGATGCGCTTATCCCTATTTCTTGTAAAAAAAAAATTCCTACCACATCTTCCCCTTCCCTTCACCTCTCGATTAATGTGCTTGGACACAGTTCAGTGAACAGCCTGCCTCTTTTGCAATGACCTTTTGTGTCTTGCCCTCCTTGTGCAAGGTGTCAATGGTCGTCTTTTGGACATCTGTTAAATTAGCAGTCTTCCCCATGATTGTGTAGGCTACAGAACTAGACTGAGAGACCATTTTAAAGACCGTTGCAGGTGTTTTGAGTTAATTAGCTGATGAATGTGGCGTCAGGTGTCTATAAAGCTGAACCTTTTCACATTAGTTAAATTTTTTGAGATACTGAATTTGGATTTTTTAGAAGTTGTCAGTTAATATCAAAATTTAAATAAATAAACGTGAAATATATCAGTCTCTGTGGAATGAATGTATATATTATACAAGTTTTATACACGTCTTGAATGGAATTAGTGAAATGAATCAACTTTGCAGATTTTCTAATTATATGACCAGCACCTGTATATTCAAGCACTCCTTCTGCATTTCACTCAGATGCCTGTTCTTTAGCTAAGTACTGGACTTAAAGCCTTATGTCTGCTTTGAATAAGCCAAAAATAGTAAATTTGAATGAACACCCTGCCGTTTGTTAAATATCTGTTTTAATCAGCAGCTCGCAATTTAATGAGTATCTTGATTAACAAACAAATTATGCAGTCATTCCTACAGGTTAATATGTTCTTGATTTAGAGAAGAAAACATGCAGTCTAGTATGTAAGAACACAATTTAGAGTCAAAGTATTTGTGTTAATATGTATTTGTCTACAAATGTAAACATTAATTTTCTAACCGGCTTATTTCTTAATTTGGGGGTCAGAGGGGTCTGCTGGAGCCTATTTAAAAGGGGTCTGCCACATATTTCTGTATAATGGTCAGATAACTTATTTTTCATAAAGGCCATAATTAAGTTAATGGATGAACAATGAATGAATAATGAACTCTTAACCAAAATCTTAACCATTTAAGCCAAACGCGATTCCTTTCCTAAAGTTTAACATATTTGTGAAAATATTGTTAGTTATTTACGTTATTACTATCTTTCAGCCAGAATTTTTCCGATGATAACTGTATATCCATGAATCCTTTTGAATTTAGCTCATGTGTAACGCAACTTTACCCAAAAAACATGCTTAGTTATTGATTGAGTCCAGGCTATTCCTGTCTGGTTTGGTTCTTTTAGAATTGTTCATCTTTGATTGTTTTTCTTAATCACACAGTGAACAGAATTATCTTTTCTGTAATTAATTAATCTCTCCATCTCTTCTATAAATAAGCCAATAGTGCAGAAGGAGTAACTAGTGCAAAATAGATTTTTTTAAGGTATATATACATGCATACATGCATACATACATACTTACATACATATATGCGAATATATAC
>JAOTRA010077763.1:0-13306 GCA_026260255.1 Pseudolaguvia tuberculata | reverse complement strand
CGCGCTTGCATGGGTTTCCTCCAGGTGCTCCGGTTTCCTCCCACAGTCCAAAAACATTCAGATTAGGTGGATTGGTGTTTCTAAATTGTCCATAGGCGTGAATGTGTGTGTGAATGGTTGTTTGTCTATGTGTCGCCCTGAGATGGACAGGCGACCCGTCCAGGGTATACCCCCGCCTCTCGCCCTATGCTTGCTGGGATAGGCACAGCAGTCACACCCGTGACTCCGGATTCGGGAATAAGCGAGTAAGAAGATGAATGAATGAATGAATGAATGAATGAAGGTTCCTGAACAGGTTCATCAGTTAAACAAAATGGCTTGGACCATCAATCACCACAAAAGACCAGGAATTGAGATATTGAAATACGGAGACATTCCATAGGAAATTGTCTGCAAATGAGTCTCTCTTTGATATATCTCTTGATAAACGGACTGATTATCTTCTTGAACTTCAAAGGAATCTATTGTGGTTACACAATAGGTTACACACACACACACACACACACACACACACACACACACACACACACACACACACACACACACACCTGTCCAGGATGAAAAGAAAGGGCACGGTTACCTGTAACTAATCTCGGGTTATTCCCCCATTCTCCCTAACACTGAGGGTTTTCATCAGGGTTGTCTGAAGTACAAGATACTCACTCTTCCATAGGGGATCACTGTGGTGTATGGGAGGTGTGGTGTGGTGGAGGAATGTGTTTGGTAGTTACCTGTGCTGTATACCAGCGGGGACATGGGACTCTTCTGGGGAATCATGCTCTTCATTCGACTGGCCTCTTCTGGGTGGTTGAAACGGAAAAAGTAGGATTTACCCAAACACAGAGAATAACCTGGAGACAAAAGACACCAGAAAAAATTTCATCAACTCTAAAAAAAACAACCACCAAACAAACCCTGCAGGTGAGTAATCAAGAGTAAGAAGCCTTAAAGAACTCTTAGGTCATCAATCCTGTCATCAGGGTCACGACCTTGGGATGACAAGAACCACAGCTGTCTAAACACCCCCTAACTTTTCACAGCTGTCTATAAAACACAGCACACCACCACACCATCAGTCCGGAGGCTAGACAAAGATACAGGCAAATTCTTGAAATTCCTGAAATCAGTCACTACCTAAAGTGGGACAAAAAAAGGACCATCCCATTCTACCCATCTTTGAGCACACTGTCTGAAGGGGTTGATCCTTTTTTCCTCTGTGCCTCCTTTGCTTATCTTCTCCATCACTCTATGAATATTTTTACAGATCCACACAAATGCTGCACTCTTATACAGAGACCAAAAAAGGGAGTTATTCTTAAACGTCTCAAGGGCCAGTCTTACACCACCACCAAGGCCCTGGTACAGTCAACTAATTAAACAGAAAAAACAATAGACTGATAGGAGTTTTATAGGGCCAAAGACAAAAACTCTGAGACGTATCAGCACATAGATCCAGCGTAAAAATTGCCCCAATTACTTCAGCCTTATCCTGAGACACATCAGTATCTAATAACCTGGACTGCGATTCATCCTCTACTGTTCTAAAAGCCTGGAAAGTTCATTCATTCATTCATTCATTCATTCATCTTCTTACACACTTATTCCCTAATTTTGGGTCACAGGGGTTTGCTTGTGCCTATACCAGCGCACATAGGGCGAGAGGCAGGAAACTGGAGTAACCGGAGGAAACCCACGCAAGAACATGCAAACTCCGCATAGAAAGATCCCCGACCCGGGATTCGATGTTGTGCAGCGACCGTGCTTACCACTACGCCACTTTGCCACCCTGAAAAGTTGACAGTAAAAAAAAGGTCAAACAGGTTGTAAACAATGAGGAAGGCGAGCACGGTAGCAGTGCACACTTTATTAGCATCTATTTATTTATTTTTTCAAAATGATTGGTGTGTTAAGGCAGCACGGTAGCGGTTGCCTCACAACAAGAAGGGCCCGGGTTCGATTCCCAGGCAAGAGGTCTTTCTGTGCGGAGTTTGCATGTTCTCCCTGCTCTTGCGTGGGTTTTCTCCGGGTACTCAGGTTTCCTCCCACAGTCCAAAAACATGTACATTAGGTTGATTGGTGATTCTAAAGTGCCCATAGGAGTGAATGTGAGTGTGAGTGTGTGTGTGTGTGAGTGTGTGTGTGAGTGTGTGTGTGTATGTGTGGCTGTTGTCTATGTGTGGCCCTGGGATGGACTGGAAACCTGTCCAGGGTGTACCTCTGCCTCTCGCTCTATGTGAGCTGGGATGGGCTCCAGCATACCGTAGCATGTTATTGATAGTCTTGCTTCCTTATTTTATTATACTGTAAAAACTTTAATATCCCGCTTTGGACCATTCAGACACCAGAACCAGAAACATGCTAAAGCACTTAAAGAAGTTAATGGTGAGAGATGGAAGAAAAAAGCAAGTGAGGGTTCTTGTCAGAGAAAAAAAGGGTCTTGCTCAGAGGCTCAGTCTTGCTCAATTGGAACTAGGTAGTGCTGAGAATTAAACCCATGACATTTTGATGAGCAGTCCAACACCTTAGCCACTGTGCTACCATTTCCCACTTGTTTGAATGTGTGTACCTCGGCAGAAATTCGATTCAATTTGCCAGATGTTCTGACCACAATTTAGCACCCAATCTCTCACTCCACCTTTCTCATTTGTCTTTTTTGTGAAATTTTCTCCATCATTCTCCACTGGCATTCAGATCAAAACCTCCCATCACTTCCTCCACCAGCCACAACTGCAATTTTCCACTGACTTGAAATCTGAGCTCATGGAGCAGCCATTAAACTCATGGAAAATATTTCCTGCTTCTCAGCAAACCCCAGTGCACTGGTTGGAGGACTTGGAGCTGCTTTTCTGTATGGTAAGGAATGAGAGAGAGAGAGAGAGAGAGAGAGAGAGAGAGAGAGAGAGAGAGAGAGAGGGAGAGAAAGAAAGAGCGAGAAAAAGCAAGAGAAAGAAAAGGTTCAGGAAAAGTAATACAGGAGGAATGTCTGGAGGTTGTAATGGAGTTTGGGGATTGAGATGGTGTGTGTGCGTGTTTGTGTGAGTGTGTGTGTGTGTGTTGGATATGTTGTTGCTGCACTAAATCTAAAGATATACAGACATACAGTAAACGGATGTTTATCTATAGAAAAGAATCTCACAAGCGACAGACTAGCAGCTTAAGCGCTACTAAAGTCAAAGGTCGAATCCTGGTCTGCTGCACCGCTGCTTAAAGCTGAGAAGCTGATCATTAACATACCAAACTTCTGACTTTCATCGCATTAAATCCGAGATGCATTCCACACTTTGGAACGGCGACACGTCCGGGCTAATATCCCTTCAGTTTTCCGTATATCTCGCACTGCAAAGTTCTCTCATCACGAGTGTCCTACCCCGAATGGTGTAGAATAAACTAGACCTTCATGCTGAGAGATGTTTCATCATCGGAACAATCACAGGCTGTCAAAACAGCGATCTGGTGGATAACGGTGTCAGATAAACACACCCAGGCTGAACCTTGCACACGCAGCAGGAAACGCTTTGGCAGTGGGAGTTCAGTCTACACAGCTGGAGAAAGAACTCGAATAAAACATTACAGGAACAAAAGAGCACTTGTGTGAGTCCGTCTGTGATGCTCTGAATTCCACCTGAACCACTGATGAGCCGGAAGTCTGAGGAACACCAGCAGAGTGTTAATTGTTAAATACTCACAGGATAAAACGTTCAGAACGCCACCGCTCAATTCACAGATTAAACACAACGTTGCTTTAATCCGCTAATAAAAACCTGCATGTCGTTTTACACACTCGTCTTTTACTGTCACTGAATTACAGCGAGACCGCACAGACCTCAGTTCTCCAACCGGCTTCGGCTTCCTTCATTCGATTTCACAAACGTTTTCACGACTCGTTAACTAATTGTTGCTGTTTCAAGCTGAAAAACAGGATCAATCAGATCTTTTAATTCAGTGCAGATGATGGAATTATCCAGATGCTGCTACCGTATTTACAACAGGAAACTTGTTTACAGTAACTTTAAATGAAAACGGTTTCATCCACAGCAGAACTTCAGGTCTTTATTGTGTCTTCATAGAATCATTAAAGTTTTTTAATGCACAATGGAGAAACCCATAAACGGATAAAATAACTTTAGAGGAAATTTCCTTTTTTACCAGAAAACTCAGAACAGATACTGTCAGAAATATTTCAATAAAAGTAATTTATTAAACTGTGATTGCTGGTGACCTGTCTAGGTTGTACCCCTGCCTCTCACACTATGTGTGCTGGGATAGGCACCAGCACATCCAGTGAACCCGAATTAGGAAAAAAGTGGGATAGAAGATGAATGAATAAATAATTAATTAATATAACTGAAACATTATTTATGCTCAAACTCTTTCCATGAAGTGGTAAAACTCAACATCAGCATTTCTGTCTCTCCCTCTTTCTGTCTGTCTCTGTGTCCCTCTGTCTGTTGCTTTCTTTCTGTCTTTGTCTCTGCCTGTCTCTCTAGATGTCTCTCTCTTTCAGTCTCTTTTGTTATTTGTCTGTCTGTCTCTCTCCCTGTTTCTCTCTCTATCTGTCTCCCTGTCTGTCTGCTTCCCCCTTTCTGTCTTTCTATTTGACTATCTATCTGTCCTCCTCTCTTTTAGTCTCTTTCATTGTTTGTCTGTTTCCCTCTTTCCCTTCCCTCTCCCTGTCTGTCTGTCTCTCTCTTTATGTAATTAAAATGTTTCTTTATGTATTATTATGGGGTGTAGTTTAAGTGTCTCTAAGCAACGGTCAGCTGCTCCAATCTTCATTCATTCATTCATTCATTCATTCATTCATTCATTCATCTTCTTACCTGTTTATTTCTTTAATTTAATTTAAATCACAGGTCTGCTGGTGCCTATCCCAGCTCACATAGGGTGAGAGGCAGGGGTACACCCAGGATAGGTCACCAGTCCATCTCAGGGCAACACATAGACAAACAACCATTCACACACACATTCACTCCTATGAATCACCAATCGACCTAATCTGCATGTTTTTGGACTGTGGGAGGAAACCGGAGTACCCGGAGGAAACCTACGCAAGTGCGGGGAGAACATGCAAACTCCGCACACTGTCCACTACGTCACCCTCGCCAATCTTCAGCCAATCAACAGTCACTCTGATCAGTTGAATTAAACACATTAAATGCACTCTAACTTTACATTACGTCACACACTGTTTCCACAAAGAGTTAAAAGGCATGACGACACTCATAAATCACGGCTCACTTGCGGACATTTAAAACGCGTCTGAATGACGTCATGGCAAGAATCTTGTGTTTCAAAATCACACTTTAAATATTATCTTCATGAATCACACACACACACTTTATGCTGATTTTTTCATGATGCATCCACGCAAATCGGCGCAGACGCAATGACCCAGATGTTGCACATCTGGCGGATTAAAAAAGTTAACTCTACAAAAACACACAAACAAGCAAAGAAAGAATAGAAACTCTTTTACACTTTCCCTCTTTTATGAGTCTGAAATTGAGCTCAACATTTTTTTCCGGAACTTTTTCTAACCTTTCTGTTTAATGTGTCTTGTTCAGGTTCTCCTCACAATTGCACGTTCCTCCTCCGCATCCCAGGACTCGTCTTCTTGTTTTCCTCCAGATGTTTCCCTTAACTCTTCACTCCAGTCGACTGCATTAAGACCATTTCTGGAACAGCTGGAATAGTGCAGCTGTGGAAAAGCGACGCTGCATACGGACGGAAAGCTCGGGCGCGCGACAATGCGGAGGAGAAAACGCACTGAAGCTCCGCCCTTTTCTTCATTTTCTCCCCTTTTTCTTTTGGTTCTGTTTAAACCCGCAGCATTCTACACTAACCGGTAGTACACACTCCCCTGCACTCCTGGGGGAGGAGGGAGGTGTGTGTGTGTGCGGTGGAACAAAAACCTGGCTGAAGTTGAACAGGCACGTTATAATGATGATATAATAAAAACCACATGACACCGAAAATACTTGAGAAAACAATCCAGAAACAGTTTTAAAAAAGAGGAGGGTAAATTTCTATGTTTTTACTAATACCACCCACGTGGGTATTATTTTAATTGATGATATTAAATAGAGATAATAATACTACTAGTTGTTCATTCATACATCTTCTATCTTGATTATTTCTTAATTTGGGGTCACAGGGGTCTGCTGGAACTTATACATGAACACATAGGGCAAGAGGCAGGGGTTACACCCTGGAAAGGTCCACACACAGTCATTGGCAATTTAGAGTTACAAATCAACCTAATGTACATGTTTTTGCACTGTGGGAGGAAACCAGAGTACCCGCAGAAAACCCACACAAGCGCAGGGAGAACATGCAAAGACCCCCGACCTGGGAATCATCTTGTTGTGAGGGGACAGTGCAACCCACCACGCCAACACGTCGTCTACTACTAGTTGTTGTTATAATAATAATAATAATAATAATATAGGGCCCCGTGGCCTAATGGACCTAATGGATAAGGCATCAGCCTTCAGAGCCGAGGATTATAGGTTCCAGTCCCATCTAGGTCAATTGATGGCTTAGCTTTGCTCAGGCTTATTATTTTTAAGTAAATTATCGGTGGGAGACGGTAAACACAATCGGGTCAGTGTGTGTGAGTGTGTGTGTGTGTGTGTGTGTGTGTATTTATTATCTGTAAAAGTTTAACTGGAAAGAAAATCGATGGGCTGAAAGATGTTAAAAACCCACATGGAGAAGAACTTTGCTCCTCATTTGCTATCTCAACTTATTTGTTTTTCCTAAATTTTCTGCCTCCTATGTGTGTGTGTGTGTGTGTGTGTGTGTGTGTGACACCTTTATCTTATCTTGAATGTTGTCTTTACAGCTCATCAGTTTATCATGTAATCCTTAGGTCTCCTGATACTTTTTACCCTGAATAATGTGATTGGATCAGAGCTTTTACTTACCAATCCGAATCTGTATATAATTGATTTGTGGGCGGAGTTTACAGATGAGCTTGATGTGTGACATCATAATACACGTTTAGTCTTTTAACCACCGGTTTGAAAACAGAACATCAATGATGAAACAATGGGTGTTATTATGGGATGTTGCATATTCAAATTTGCATATTCATGAATGTTGCCAGTTTTTATGGATGATTGAAGAGATTTCCTGAACATCACACATTATGTTCAGAAAGATCCTTTTCTTATTTTTCCTTGATTCTTTTCATCCTCTTCTTCTTTTTCTTTCTCTTATTTAACCTTCACACGTGTTTTGGAATAAGTAGCTGAATGAGTGTTTTGGGATCTGTTTATTCTTTTACTCTTTCTTTCTCTGTTCAATGGAGTTCTATTGTTTAACAGAAGAAGAAAACACAGACGGTGAAGTAAATCAAAACACACACTCGCTGGAACGGAACCATCCTGAAGCCGGACGTCGCATAGTAATGAGATCGGTCTGATGAGGATTCACATGTATGTAATTCAGTGGAAAAGTGTGTGTGTGCGCGCGCGCGCGTGTGGGAAGGAGGATAGTTTCTCCCAAAGTTTTTGTCGCACATTCACTGTTTATCCTCTAATCATTCTCTGATGATGATAATAATAATAATAATAATAATAATAATAGAGTAGTGCGGAGTTACGGTGACGTAGTGGATAGAGGACAGTCGCCTCAAAACATGAACGTCCTAGGTTCGATTCGTGGGCCAGGGGTCTGTCTGTGTGAAATTTGCCCATATGAGTTAATGTGAAAGTGTGTTCAACTAGGTGTACCCCCTGCCTCTCACCCTATGTGCACTGGGATAGACTCTTGTGATCCTGAATTAGGGAATAAGCGGGTTAGATGAATGAATGAATGAATGAATGATATTAAACTTTGTATGAAATCTGGCAGCTGTTCTTTTTTCTTGCATGTTTGTGACAGTAAATCATAGAGATTTTATTTATTTGATTGATGTATTTGTGTGTGTGTGTGTGTGTGTGTGTGTGTTCTTGACTGTTCTTGAAGCCGCCGTTCTAACGCTCAATACACCGTCTAAATGACCAAAAACTGAAAACAGGCTTTTTTGTGTGTGTAAAATCGGTGTAATGTTCTTTATGTATGGAAAGAAAATCTTTGGGGATTATTTGGTTAAGGAATAAAAAGCAATTGATGTGTTATTTGGCGTAATAAAGTTTCAGCTGAAATCTGATTAAAACATGACATCATTCTTTTTTTCACTCTTCAGTCGAGCGTTTCTGTGTTTTGTTCCATGAACCGTTCGCAGGAACACTGAATCTTTCCAGATGTTTCCATTTAATTTTTTTTTATGTTTCAGTCTGATTTCACTTGCAACAGTCTTCCAAACAGTCTGGAGTCACTCCAACTAACTCCACTATAGAGACTAAACCGCAGCCCCCCCCCCCCCCCCCGCTCCAGCCCCCGCGCACACCCACCAAAGAGCTCTGAGGGTAAACATCTGACTATCTTTTTTTACTTTGAGTCTGGAAGATAACAGAAAAAGTACAACGGTGTGACTCATGATGGAGCTAAAAACACAGACATGGTGATGATCGGTGCCGACAGTAACATCGAGCCTACAAAATCAAACACGGTGACGAAAAACACACCACGACGTCATGCGATCAGTGTAGTGCGTGTTTGACCCACCAGGGGGCGACAAGTTACTGCAGCTTTACTATGAGACACTGCGAGTTTGAAGTTGGTCAACGAACAATTTAATAAATAAAGGAAAGTTAATGAAGAAAAAATTAACCAGAACCAGAAAGTCTGAGCATATTAATTTCTTCCAGCATTCCATTGGGGCTACCGATTAAATATCAAAAAGACTTTAAATCCTGTTAATTATCTATCATGCCTTGAATGGTACAAGAGTGAATTGCTATGCTACTAAAGTCCCCCATGTCCATGCTGCTGCTGCTGCTTCTTCTTCTTCTTCTCCTTTCGGCTGCTCCTGTTTGGGGTCAACACAGCGGATTGCTCTTTTACACACTACCCTGTCCTCTACATATGCAGGTAGTTTGGGTGAAAGAGGCAGATCTTCCTTCATCACATCCATAAAGCTCCTCTTTGGTCTTCCTCTTTTCCTCCTGGCCGGTACGTCCATGCTCAGCATTCTTCTACCAATATACTGCATGTCCCTTCTCTGCACATGTCCAAACCATCTCAACCTAGCCTCCCTCACCTTGTCTCCAAAACATCCTACATGCGCCGTCCCTCTATTAAACTCATTTCTAATCCTGTCCATCCTTGTCACTCCCAATGAAAATCTCAACATCTTTAACTCTGCTAACTTCAGCTCCTCCTGTCTTCAACGCCACTGTCTCTAAAACGGACAACACGTCTCACTACAGTCCTATAAACTTTCCCTTTCACTCTCTGGTGGTCAGGTGACCAAAAACATTTGCCAATACAGTGCGTTTCTTTGTTATTCCAAACTCAACACTGCCACCAGCCCAGTTGGTGGATGAGCACTTGGGTGGCAATAAGGCAGTTTCCCCACAGTAATCTTGTCTTCCAGTCGGCCAGCTGGACAAGACCAAAGAGGTGAGAGGTGAACTGACCCCTTAATTGTTAAAAAGCCACAAGATAAATAAAGGTGACTGGAGGAAAGAGAACTTGGGAGTGAAAAAAAACCCAGCAGAAAGCAGAAAAAATAAAAATAGAAAAGGAACCGAATGGACAGAACAGGAAAAGAGAAGACCACACCCCAAGTAAAGCGAGTGTTCACCTTGTGACAGCTGGGTGGGCGTAGTCACAGGAGAGCCATCGAGTAGACACAGATGTCCACAAGGGTCAAGGGTCACAACTCCACCCTTGTTTTCAATGACACAGTGCTCAGCTTCGATGTCGGGACCCTGGATAGTGATGTCCTGAGGCACGGCAGCATCATCGCGCCCAATACGAGTCAATCCTGCAACACACGCACAAGCACACACGATAAAACGTAAACCAGACCCTGCACACCCTGAATTAGGGAAAAAGCAGGTAAGATGATGAATGGATGAATGACTTATTTATTCCATCTGTTCCTAGTTCTACTTTATGTTTATAGGTTGGCCAGTCGTAAAATGCATGTGACAAATAAAATTTCAATCTTGGGATAAAAACTTTTCTCCAGACAGAAGGAATGATATTCCTCTCTTTTTTTACATTTACAGTTCCAATAAATACGTTATAAAGACATGATGTCATGCAATATATTTATGTAATGATTGTTTTAACAAACAGCAGCGTTACTGCGGTTTTACTGTGAGACTCGGAAGTGAATAGAAACGGCGTTTGTTCAGATTTGATTAGGTTTGATCGATTTGATTGAACCACGGACCTTCTTTCCTAACAGATTCCTTTCAATCAAGATTTTGCATAATCTCAATGGGCTTGTGTGGGTTTCCTCCGGGTACTCCGGTTTTGTACCACAGTCCAAAAACATGTCCATTAGGTTGATTTGTGAATTGCCCACAGGAGAGAATGTGTGTGGTTGTTTGTCTATGTATGACCTTGCGACCTGCCCAGGGTTCAGTATGATCATATTAGCCTGGCTCGGTCAACATTGCATGTCTTCCTATTAAATATCGAATAGACTTGTGTTACTCTGAAAGAGGAGTGCAATTGCGAGTTGAGGGTCTTGGACAAGGGTCCAGCAGTGGTAGCTTGGTGGTGCTGGTACTCAAACTCAGATCTTCCAGGTGGCAGTCTTACACCTTCACCAATGTGCTACCATTTCAAACTTAAGCGTTTGCTCAGGAGCCCAGCAGGGGCAGCTTGGTGTTGCTGGGAATTAAACCTATGAAATTCAACACCTCTGACCTCTATAACTGAACGGCTTTAATCCTCTTCCCTTTAATTCCTTTATTACTTATTTAATCGTATTTTTATCCATTTATAGTAATGTGCAATATCATACAAGTGTCAGTTCCTGTTGGTGACTAGATCATCAGACACTCACTCAAAAAGCGTCTCTGTAAAAGGCATAAAGAAATAATTTGTCTTTAGCTGAAAGTCTTAGGGTGGCCCGGTGGCGCAGTGGTTAGCATCGCCTCACAAAAAGGTGGTCCTGGGTTTGATTCAAAGTCTGCTTGCCCCCCCCATGCTTGCGTGGGTTTCCTCAGAGTACTCCGGTTTCCTCCCACAGTCCAACAAACATGCAGATTAGGTCAACTGGTGATTCTAAATTGTCCATAGGAGTGAATGTGTGTGTGAATGGGTGGTTGTCTATGTGTTGCCCTGTGATGGACTGGCAATTTGTCTAGGGTGCCTCTCGCCCCACGTGAGCTGGGATAGGCTCCAGCGGACCGCCGTGACCCCGAATTGGGGAATAAGCGGGTAAGATGAATGAATGAATGATGAGCTCACAGCAGGAAGTGAGGTAATTTTCTGTCTGAGGTGAAAAGAGAAAAGTGTGAAGTAAAACCCAGCCATGTCTCTATTTCAGAAATGGACCCTTTCCTGATTCTCTTTAAAAAGAACAAAACCATGTGGAGGAAAAAAGTCTCTCTTTCCTCTCAGATAACCTCACTGCTAGCGTCCTCCAGCATGTGGACCACACCAACAATAGAGTCACGTGCATCCTCTTGCAGACGGCACACCACCAACTGCCTGATTAATACACATATAACCCAGACGCACTAAACTGCCCTCAGCTTACACCACTATTTTCATTCTGAAGAACTTTAAAAGGAACGTTTGGAGAACCTTAAAACAGTACCAAAGATCAGGCTTTATATTGGTGTAATAAATAAACAGAACTTTATTACAGCGCAGAACCTACAGTGTAGCAGCAGGAAATCTCAGCAACTTCCTGTAACTGTGCACCAAAATCACACATTTCCACAATACCCCCCCCCCCCCCAAGACACACACACACAGTTTAAGAATGTGTACTGTTTCTTTCCCCTGTCTCAGGTCCCGCTCTTCAACAGAAAGTGTGCCGCTTTTAGGAATGTTGCCCTGCTATGTTTAAACAGTATCAGGATCAGACAGCGTGAGGTTGGCTCATGTTAGTGAGAGTGCTAATTAACGTTGTGCGAGTGTGTGTGCTGCAGTGAAGCGAGTGTGTTTCCTTCGGAGCTCGGTAGTGATTCTACATCTCGGTGTAGCGGATGTTGTACGAGTTGTGACTGTTGAAATGTTACTGAGCATCATTATTCACAACCACCAATCACAGAGCATCACCCATTATTTACAACCAATCACAGAGCTTCACCCATTATTCATAACCAATCAGCGCACCACCCATCATTCACAACAACCAATCACAGAGCATCACCCATTATTTACAACCAATCACAGAGCTTCACCCATTATTCATAACCAATCAGCGCACCACCCATCATTCACAACAACCATTCACAGAGCACCACCCATTATTTCCAACAACGATTCACAGAGCACCACCCATTATTTCCAACAACCAATCACTGAGCACCACCCATTGTTCACAACAACCACCTCTTCTAAATCACATTATTATGTCTATTTTTATTCAAGTAAAACTCATATGTCTCATATTTTAGCATATTGTAAGTAAAAGTTTATTTCATTCATTCATCTTCTAACCTACTTATTCTCTAATTCAAGGTCACATTTCTGTCACCAGTTCATCACAGGGTCACATTGCTCTCACCAGTCAATCACAGGGTCACACAAACTAAAAACACACACATTCACTCCTATGGGCAATTTAGAATCATCAATCAACCTAATATACATGTTTTTGAGCTGTGGGAAGAAACCGGATTACCCAGAGAAAACCCACACAAGCACAGGGTGAACAACTCCACAAAATCCACTTCTAGATGATCATGAATCACATCTGTCAATCATGTGTTGCTCATCTTTAATTGGCTTACCTTCTTTCAGAGGCAGTACAGTGATTGCTACACTAAGTCGTCCACTTCCAAGACCAACCAGATGAGGCACTGTGCTCTGGACCTTCACCCCCTTCCCAGTGTCGATCAAGTCTAGAGGAGAACTCTGAATATCACAACATATTGCAATTTAAAGCTTAAACCAGGATTCAGTTGCATCATTTGGGGTCTAAATGTCTTTAAGGGTGGATTATTGTGGTTATTATGCTTCTGGTCAAGTGGGGATGAACTCATTCTCTGAACTTACCTTTGGAGCAGTGAAATTCTGGTCTGACTCGGGCTGCAAGGTGTCTTCACCCCCGTCTCTCTCAATGTCCTAACGCGCGCACACACACGCGCGCACACACGCGCGCGCACACACGCGCACACACGCGCACACGCACACACGCACACGCACACGCACGCACACACGCACGCACACACACACACACACACACACACACACACACACACACACACACACACACACACAC
>JAOTRA010077742.1:0-13307 GCA_026260255.1 Pseudolaguvia tuberculata | reverse complement strand
ATGAGGCAGCAGGTGAAGAGGGAGGTAGCAAAAGCTAAGGAAAAGGCATATGAGGAGCTGTATGAGAAGTTGGACACAAAGGAGGGAGAAAAGGATTTGTACCGGTTTGCCAGACAGAGATGGGAAGGATGTACTGCAAGTTAGAGCAATAAAGGATACAGATAGAAATGTTTTGGCTAGTGAGGAGTGTGTTGAGAAGGTGGAGAGAGTATTTTGAGCAGCTGATGAATGAGGAAAATGAGAGAGAGGAAAGGTTGGATGACATGGAGATGGTAGAGCAGGAAGTGGATAGAATTAGTAACGCAGAAGTGACAGCAGCTATTAAGAGGATGAAGAGTGGAAAGGCCAGATACTATTCCAGTAGAAGCGTGGAGATGTTTTGGAGATGGCAGTGGAGTTTCTGACTAAATTGTTTAACAGGATTTTGGAAGGTGAGAGGATGCCCGAGGAATGGAGAAGGAGTGTTCTGGATGTGCAAGCATGCAGTATCTACAGGGGAATAAAGTTACACCATGAAGTTATGGGAGAGTAGTGGAAGCTAGGCTGAGGGAAGAGGTGCCCATCTGTGAGCAACAGTATGGTTTCATGCCAAGGAAGAGTACTACAGATACAATCTTTACTTTGAGGGTGTTGCTGGAGAAGTATAGAGAAGGCCAGAAGAAGTTGCATTTTGGGTTTTTGTGGATTTGGAGAAAGCGTACGACAGGGTTCGGAGAGAGGAGTTTTTTCCTTATTGTATGAGGATGTCAGGTGTAGCAGAGAAGTATGTGAGGGTGCTGCAGAGCAAGTATGAGGTGTGCGGTAGGAATGTCAGACTGGTTCAAGGTTAAAGTGGGCTCTGAGCCCTTTCTTGTTTTCAGTGATGATGAACAGGTTGACACATGAGGTCAGACAGGAGTTTCCATGGACGATTATGTTTGCGGATGATATTGTAATTTGTGGTGAGGATAGGGAGCAGGTTGAGAAGCTCTGGAGATGTGGAGGTACTCGCTGGAGAGAAGGGGAATGAAAGACAGTAGAAGTAAAACACCTGAGTGCATGAGTGTGAATGAGAGGGAAGGCAATGGAGTGGCGAGGTTGCAGAGAAAAGTGGTAGTGAAGGTGGAAGAGGTTAAGTATCAGTGCAAAGTAATGGAGTGTGTGTTAGAGAAGTGAAGAAAAGAGTTCAGGCAGGGTGGAGCGGGTTTAGAAGAGTGATTCGTGATAGATGAGTTTCCGCAAGAGTGAGAAAGTTTATAGGACTGTAGTCAGACCAGCGATGGTGTACAGTTTAGAGACAGTGGCGTTGTCAAAAAGACAGGAGGCGGAGCTGGAGGTGGCAGAGTTGAAGATGCTGAGATTTTCATTAGGAGTGACAAGGATGGACAGGATTAGAAATGAGTTTATTAGAGGGACGGCTCATGTAGGATGTTTTGGAGACAAGGTGAGGGAGGCTAGGATGAAATGGTTTGGACATGTGCAGAGGAGGGACATGCAGTATATTGGTAGAAGAATGCTGAGGATGGAGGTACCGGTTATCAGGAAAAGTGGAAGACCAAAGAGTAGGTTTATGGATGTGGTGAAGGAAGATATGAGGGTAGTTGGGGTGAAAGAGGCAGATGTAGAGGGTAGTGTGGAGAAGAGTGATCCGCTGTGGCGACCCCTAACGTGAGCAGCCGAAAGGAGAAGAAGTTGCATCCAGAGTGGCTTACATTTATCTCAATACATTTTATTTAGCCAATGAACATTTGGTGGTTAAGGGCCTCCAGGAGCCAGCAGTGTCAGTGCCTGGGAACTTATGCGCTTCAGTCCATCATCTGAGATTCCACCTTCTCATGGCACGTTGATAGTAAAGAATTGCTCGTTTTTTGGTTCAACATCTTTATTGTCTGGTAGAAAGATGCTGCCGTAACTCTTCGCAGTCTGCTTTGACTACAAATGATGAAATAACATTCAATCATCATAGCAGACACTTGGCTTATGTAACAAAGTGGAATTGAATGCTGGTGTTAAATTTCCTCCCTTCTACATTTACAGTTCTGTTATTTGGTAATGTTCTCAGAGGGCACAACCTACATCCTATCAATTATCTAACTGAGTGACTGGGTTAAGGTCATTGCTCAGAGGCCCAGCAGTGGTTGCTTGGAGGTCCTTGGATTTGAAACAACAGTCAACATGTTAAGCACTGAGTATCACATCGCTGGCACTAATGTCCTTTGCTGATTCCCACACAACCACCAGCTCTCTCATATCAACAAAAACACATGATGTGTACCAGCATCAACCCTCTTCTGCATACATCCATGGCTGTGAATGACAAGGTAAAAAAAGAAAATAAAAAAAAAAGAAAAAAGAAGAATGCCTTCCTGCCCAACCTGAAAGCACCATTAAATCACAATATCTTGATAACAAAGCGGCTGTGATTGTATTTAACAATAATAATAAACAAATAAACAAGCACAGTATTAGTGATCAATGCAACAATAAGTGGTAGCTCAATGTGATGAGCGTGCGTTCGATCCCAAGCACCACTAAACAAACAACCGGGTATTAATACCACACAATTAATTAGTTAATGATACTCGATAATTATATTTGTTTATTTGGTTCAGTGTCCGACTAGAGGAAACCAAATTTCAGACTGGGTTCACCTGTATACGTCATCAGGAAAGGGATTACACGGACTTTAAATGGCTCCTATTCAAAATGCTATCCCGTGACAGCTGTAAGAGACAATAATGTCTCCGAAAGAAAACAAAACTAGGTTTAATCTTGCCCAAAGTGTCCCTTTAAGATTGGGCTCGAACCTCCAGCAAGCGTTAGCACAGTGCTCGCTCCCGCCATGCCGAATTAATTAACTACAACATGCAGTGGAATGCGCGGGCTAATGAAGCTGTTATTTAACAAAATAAGCTAAATATGTCGGCTAACTAGTGAGTCTGCAGGTTATTTATGTACATGAAATAACTTTTCTGGACATCTACAACTAGATAATGTAGATTAGTAGTAACGATGTAGCTGGGTCGTTAGCTAGTTAGCTAGCTAGCTATAATCATTGACATTTACAACAACCGGACATGCTAGCGTGGGTATTAAATCACCATGGAGACTTAGCGTGCAAGCAGGAAGAGAAGAGTGACATTTTGGGCTTGTTTTCACAAAACACAAATCAGAACTGTTACTATACAACCAGCTTTTTTTTACCCGAGGCAGGACGTAAGATTCTCGTGTGTACTTGTAAATCCTAAAATCCCAAAGCTGCCGCCGTCATCGTGCACTCCCAGTAGTCTTCGGCCATGATTCTCTCTCTAATCGCCCCGGCTGTGCACCCTTCCTCTCCCGGTTGATGGCATCAGAACCTCCCCGTCCCCAAAAACCCGTCTGCAGCAGCTGTTCGTTTCCCCTGTTCGTCTCACTGGCCAAATCCGGACTGCAAGGGAAGGGAGCAGTCAGGTTAGAGCTGCGAATAGATCCGGACACACACTCACTCACTCACTCACTCACTCAAGCTGTTAGTTTTAACCACATTTACACTATGATATCGATAAAAACCAAATGTAAAATTTGTATCTGGAATCTGGTAATAACTTTCTAACAACACACATAAAAACGTAAAAAGGCAAAGAACTCCCTACCCCCTACAAAACTGGAAATTGCCTAGAATGGTCTGGTCCAAATTCCAGTTACCCAAGTAAGATCGTACCATTCAGGATGAATCCTCAGGGGAGACCCGAATAGATGACTAAAATTCCTTTGGTTTATACCTTATAAACTGTGTAACATTTCCTTCTGTAATAATACACATGTATAATGGTATACATTTCACACGTGTGAAATTGAACTATAAATCAATAGGAAGAAATACAAGTTCACTTAAAAATCCCCTTTTGATTTGAATGAAATTGAACTCATATGAATGTAATAACCACAAACATTAGACAAAGCTTTATTGACATGCTCAATAGCCTTAAAGTCTTACAGATATAACGTGTATAGATATAATAAACCTATCATAGAGCAGAAATTTAGCTTTGGGGTTGAAAGTTAGGTTGGCATGTCTAAATTAAAGCTTGGCAGCTGCTACCCTATGCCATCCATGTGGACATACACACGCCCTGGAATTCAGAAAACTGTGAGACTAAAGGTTCATAAATACATTTCAGGCTTATTAATAAATTATGACCAGTTTTGTTTATAAATGTAGAAAAAAAAAAGCATCTATCCTTATAAAACAGTGAAAGCAATGTGTAGTGTGTGTAGTTGTGTTTGTGTGTGTAAGTGTGTGTCAAGCAGGTCAGTGGAGCCTCTGAGTGAGTCACGACTCTGGCATGCGTTTAAACCCCCAGCAGCTTATGCTCCCCCGGATACACACTCACTCAGCCTAGATCACTTTATTGAGGTTTTCACCATCCTGCCTTGAAGAGGCAATAAATCGTGCAAGACCTGCCAATGCTGTTGATTAAAATCTTTGAATATATACTATGACAATGCACAAGTGGCCTTTACTGAATGTAACACTAGTTGCATGCACAGCTGGTCTCACACACATGACCGTGGCTTAATTAACACTAATTATAATGTCAAGGTTTGAGTGTGTATCCACAGTGCAGTTTCAGAAACACATTCACTGCAGTGATTTGGCTTACATTCTGTCATTACTTGATCACTTTTTCTGGATCAAGGTCATTCGTAAACAGGAAGTATCCCGAGAATGCTGAGCATAAGGCAGGAACATAGCCTGAATGGGACAACAGCCTACTACGCAGCTCTTTAAAGTACCATTAGTTCAAAGGTTGTGGTAAGAAATGTTTGCCTGGTTGCATATTACTGTTGAATTCCATACATTTTATTTATTGGGATGTGCAAAATTTTTAAGAGCTGTATCTCAGTGAATCATCAAGAGTAGCTTTACACTCATCATCCGGAATAATCTAATCTAAAGACTCTGTAATTTAGAAAAGGAACAAAGACAATTCAGAAGTTCCTATACACACACAATGGAGATGGTGTGAAGGCTTTATTTCCCTTTTTTCTGAATTAAATAATAAATCTGTAAGCACCCTATCCTGAACTAAAACAGCACATAAGTACATAGACTTTGCTGCACTGCTTTTACCTATATAACAACAGGCGGGCTGGGGGTAGAAAGAGTATAACAGAGGAAAAGAAAGAGAGGGTGAAAGAGAGTGAGAGAGAGGGTGGTGGTGGATTGTGATTGGCCAACAGATGGATTAAATACCTGGTCTGGTTGGTTGAATCTTATCCCACTCTTCCCTGTGGGGGGAGCATGTGTACATACATACATACATATGCTTCTGTGTGTGTGAATAGAGTCTGTTAATGGTATTTAGGGTGTATTCAGAGTGTGCTTCACTTTGTCTTACTGCAGAAAAACACTGAAGAACCTTCAGGAATTTTGTGAAGGATCTTCAGAAAGATGTAAGACTTTCTTTTTTTGCCTTTGCTTTGCTTCTGCTTTTCTTTACTTTTGTTTTGATTCTTAAGGAAATGTAAGCTGTTTTGTTTTTCATGTGAAAGTGGAGCATGAGTGTAATGCTATCACTTTTCTACATAATAATATGTGTACATGGCCTAAGGTTTCTTCCCACCTCCCTGCTCAACACCACACTGCTGATCTGTTTTACAGCTTTGCACAGTCATCTGCTTTTTCCCCACAGCTCCAACGGCGTGTTTATGCGCAGGCGTGAGTGTGAATTGAGCGTTACCATGGCCCTGTGGAGCGTTTGTATCAGAACAGCAGTGTGGAGTGAAATATTGATGTTAGCAGTGCTCCGAATGTAGATCAGCTGACACCTCTTTGCTCGGCAGGTCCACTGATCGATAAGACCTGCTTCATTAGTAGGTGCAATGAAGGACGCTGAAAGGAGGTTTCTGCCTGCCAGAATCTTCTGCTGGGCCTCAAAACTAATTAGGATAGGTTTATCTGAACCTGCAAAACCTGCTTGGAGATTCTACCTGATTGCAACACAACATGCAACTAAACTACTGCCATGTTGACTAAACTGTAAGCTGTTAATCCTCTCAGACTGAACAAGAGAAGCACCGATATGGCTGATCACTTCCTAAGGATAGAACTATTTTAACAGTTTATGTTAATATTCCAACCAAACGGGTCAAAGGTTTTATAATGAATGCTGCTACTGCTACATCTATGATCATTGCCATAAAACAAAGACAATAGTAAACAGCTGCATCATGATTTAATAATTTATTCAGGGTTTTTTTTTATAAACTTGTGGGACTTTGTGATTGCTGTTCTTTTGAGTTTTCTGTCTTATTAACATCAAGAGGGAAAAAACAGGCTGGTGGTGTATTCTCTGTTTCATAGAGCTATAACATATGTGGTAAAAGGGATGTTACATGTGCTAACAGATGAGATGATATACATGTAATGAAATGCATTTATTCATCCAACTGATATCATGCTTATTAGCACATAAATGTGGTATAATAGGAATAAAGCACTTTGGGATGTGCTGCACAGGGATCCTAGAGATCTGCACTGTTACTAATAATAAAACATATCTTCCTCCAATGTGCATAGACCCTTAGAATCGTTCTAATTTTTCCAAGTTAGGTCATGGCATTATTTTGTTTTCATTGTTCAGTTCAATGTTGATCAGATTTGCTTCATGCAATAAGTAAATTGTCCTGATCACATTTAATTGTCAGCAGGGTATCTGAATTGCAGGATGTCTATCAAATGCTGTAAATGCAAATTACATATGCGTCTGAACGGGGAGTTGGGTCATATGAGTCTGAAATATGCATGTATAAATAGTTTTTTTAGTAGTTCATTACAATCAAAGAAAACGGAGAGCGGGTAGTAGAGTTTTACATACATACACTTCTCTACTAGAGGTTTTAAATGTTATAAATGTAAATGACTTTAATGCAATAAAAAAGATCCATTTTGGCAGACTACGTAAATCTATAGCAAAGCTGACTTGTTTCTGATTTCGTCAAGAGCTAAGTAAAAAGATTAAAAAACGTCAACAACATTGGTATGAAATAACATGCGTCGACCGTATTCTCTTTGTTTTCTTGCTCTTTTGCTTACACACCGTATCTACTTTATGTACACAAGCTTAACAAATTATTCTGCTAATACACCACAGGGAAAATATTTACATAACCCAACTCATGGTTACACAACAACAGGAACAAAGGTCAACACAGTTTCTTTCTATCAGGAAGCAAATCAAGCGTAATGATACTAGTAGTGCAATGTACAGAAAGTGGTAGTGAAATAGTGACTAGTGTTAACACTGTAGATCAGCTTTTTAATACAGAAACAGCCACGGGAAAAAAAGCTATTTTCAGTCTGTTTGTGTGACCATAAGGCATCGGTTCACTACCTGTCCGATGGAAGACATGTAAACAATCCATGGTTGGGGCCATAGGGATCTTTGATTAAGCCCCTCGCCCTTTGCAGACATTTCTTATAAAGTATATTTGTTGGGTGATTTTCTCCTTTACGGTTAATAAGGATGATATAATGAATAATGGTATCCTGTAGCATTAATGGGACTTCAATGCCTCAGAAAATATAAGTATTGTTGTGCCTTTCTGATCAGGATAGAAATGTTTAGAGATTCCTCAGAGATTCCTCAGAGCACTCAACAGCAGCTGTGTTTTGATGTAAATTGGAGGATAAGTGTAATTGTCAGATTGTCTAAAATTTACAATGATTCTATGTCATATTGGTGTTAAGTTCCAGGTTAATGCCATCACATCATGATACTTTGCTGGATCTTCTCCATGTTAAGCTGTTTAATTGTTACCACTTATCAGGCCTACAATCGTGGTGTCATCTGTGGACTTCTGTGGCAATTCTTTTTGAGGCATAGACGGGTACACAGTCATGGGTGAAAAAGGAATATAGGAGAGGGGATAATACGCATCCCTGAGGAACGCCAGTGTTGATGGTGAGATTAAAGAAGCTGATGATGTTCAATCAAGTAGACTGTGATCTGTTTGTAATCCATGCTCCAATTGCAAAGACGTGTGCTGATGCCAAGCTGTCACAGATTCAAGGTTAGCGCTAAAGAGATAACTGTGTTAAAAGCTGCTCTCAAATTATCCTGGCATAAGTGTTGGGTTGTCCAGGTGAGTCATGGCAGATGTACAGTCAAAACGGCATTCTCAGTCGACCTGTTCTGACGATTGGTAAGGGTCCACTCTAAAATAGATTTCGGGTGTGTTAAGATTTTAATGTCTTTCTGAAGAGAAAAATTACCTCATTATACCCCCTGTAAATGTGGTAATTCTGACAAATTGCCGAGAAGATTAAAGTATCTACTATACTATTCAGTTAAATCTTAAGTCTGCAAACCTCAGAAAACTGTTATTTGATATTATAAAGATGAAGCGTGTAGCTCTGGAGAGAGATAAAAGATCTAAACAGCAGATAGTGAACACATTTTTCTTTATCAGTCTCTAGATCAAGGGACATCATTTGGATGGCAGTTGATGCATTATATCTGCATTATATCCTGGTTTGATTACCTTCTTTTAACTTTAGCTGCATACATGCTAGCCAAAAAATGTTTATTCTATAATATAACTATATTTAATAACTATGTATAACAACTATTAACTATAAAAGTTAGATTTTGTTTCTATTCAGTATTTAATATTTTCTCCTTTTTTCAAAATGTCATTCATTAACACATTATTTCTCTCTAACCAGCTGATAACTAAGGCTGTCAGAATTATTAAATGATCATCTGATGGCAATTATTTTCCCCTAACAGTGATCATTGAATTCACCTGCAATTATTGCACACTTTTATTAACCCAAGAGGGAACTGTAGTACCTGCAGCATCCTACTTTTTACCAGAGTGGTGTGATTTGAAAGTCGGAGTGTCTGGGTTTTTGAAAATTAATTAATTTATATGTTGCAGATTAACATGGAACACAAAAGACAAAATTACTTAAATACTATTATCTGTTGGAGCGATTATACAATACTTTGAGTTGCTTTTCTTTGAATGTGTTCCCCAAACAATTAATTATTTAAGCCCCCAAACAGACAATACATCTTTATATTCACAATTATTTCTTTGACAATTAATCGTTAGACAAATTTTATAATTGTGAAAGATTAAACAACAGATAAACTTCCAGATGATCTTCCAGATGATCCAAAATGAGCAGGTACTAATTTCCTCTTTCCTCTTCCTGTTGACTTTGTAATTGCTCAAAATGAACATAATGTAACCCAGAAAACTGTTGATCAATTTCTATTTGATTTATGAATGGTTCAGTCAGATGGACAAACAATTTAATGAGGACAAAAATGGGAAAACAATTTGAGGGTTAAACCCTCGACTATTTTTTAATGAATGGATCATTGCTCTTCTACATAGAAGTCATTAAAAATCCTTTGTGACTCATCCTCACCTTCAATATTTCAATTTAGCTTCAAAAATAATTAAGAATAAGCATTAGTTCTAAATATCTTTTGGAAGATTGGTGGTCTTGGGAAATTAACTTATGATCTTTCGAGCAGCAGTGAGACACCTTGACTATATCTTCTACGTTCACAATTATTCATGTATATCTCTTTATTTTCCTTCTCTAACCTCTCTCTCTCTCTCTCTCTCTCTCTCATTTAGAATGGTGTGCTGTGTGTTCACGGTGTGTGCAGTTTCTGCAGCTCTCCTGTTTGTCCTTTTCTATTGGCTCGTGCAGCGAAATGGCGCTATGGCAATGATATGGAATATCTTCATCATCGAACGACTGTTTGACACACTCACACGCTCCACACAGCCTCAGGTGCCATCTTTATTTATCTATATATGATTTTTTTTTATTATTAAAGCACATTATAAACTGTATTTATTTGCAAAAACATTTTGTTTTCTCTGTGACATTCTTTTGTAAATGTAATGTATATTGTGTAAAGCTACACAGTGATTTTATTCTATTCCATTTCACTGCATTCCATTCAACTCCATTCCACTCAATTCTATTCCATTCCATTTCACCCCACATCACTTTACTCCACTTTATTCCATTCCACATTATTCCATTGTATTCATTCCACTCAATTCCACACACCCTATTCCATTCCACATAGTTTCATTTCACTCCATTCCATTTAATTCCACGTTACTCCATTCCATTTCACTCAATTCCTTTCTACTCCACATCATCCAATCTCACTCCAAACCATTGGATTCCATTCAAATACATTCCATTCCATTCCATTTAATCCATTTATCCATTCTATAAAATCCAGCTTTTCTCATTGATATTTTCCATTTAATTTGGTCTAATTATTCGATTTTATCCTGATTTTATTGTATTTCACCCTACCAATTTTATCTAAATTGTTTATTCTATTTTTTTTCTATTCTGTTTCCATTTCATTTTATCCAATCTAATTTAATCTCATTCTTAAATTTCATCACATCCAATCCCACCCCATCCCAACCTATCCAATCCCATCCCATCCTAATTCATTGAATTCCACTGCATCAAATCCCAACCCTTTTGATTGAATTCCATATCTGGTATGCATCAGGAGATTAATTTGAATAAAAGCCAAACAAAACAAAGAACACAAAAAGTTGAACCTAATTCATTCATTAAGCCATTGACGCAATGACAAGAAACTGATCCAGAAACACTTGAACACAATAGAGGAACAATTCACCAAATACAAAATGGGGAAATTCACAAAACAGTACAGAGAAAACAAACAGTAAAGATCTGATAGGAAAGGACACACCTAGCAAACCTGACAATATCATTCCAGTCATCTTTTCCATTTCCATTCTACCCTTTTTTCTAGTTTCTTTATAATTCCACACATCTAATTATCCAGTTCTAGTCAATTTCACTATTTAATCAGACTTTTCTATCCTGACCCCAGCTTTTCCATACTGTATTATTCCTATCTACACTTCCATATCCTAACATTCTGTATTGTTCATGTTATCATTTCATCTCATTCAGGTTGAATCTGTATCTCAATCACACTACACATATTTTAAGTCTTTAAATTTTAAGTCTGTTGTTCAGAATTCTTTATTGTGTAATCACAGCGCATGCTAAAAGCAGTGCAGAAAAATGCCACCAAAGGAAGTCCAGAGAGCGTAATTTCTGCCATCGACTACTTCTGCAAGAACTCAGAATGGGCCATGAACGTTGGCGATGAAAAAGGTGAACACAGCTCTCGCCTTCTCTCTTTATTTACTCAGATTAGCTTATGTTTCTCTCCTGTGGGTCTCTTTTTTTTATCCAACCCTCTATCCTTGTGGCAGCTCATGCAGTATACTCATGAATATGACGTGATGCCTTATGCATGCTTATACTAACCCACCCACACAAAGACAGCAGTAGAGAGTAATCCATCCTTCCATCCATCCATCCTCCTTCATTCCTTCCTCCCTTCTTCCTTCCTTCCTTCCTTCCTTCCCACTTAATAACTATCAGGAATGATCTATGTGCTCATACCCTCAATAAGAAGTCATTTAGGATTCAGCTGATTAATAATCAATAGTGCGGTTCAGACTGGCTGTTAAGTGATGCAGTGTATAAATGATGTTTCGATCGTACCATTCACCGCTCAATTACATCTCTTAATGATCTTTCAGTGTAACTACTCCTGTGTGTTTATGTTTGCTTTCAGGCTCCATTTTGGACTCAGTAGTGACTGAGGTGAACCCCAGCACAGCTTTGGAGCTGGGGACATACTGTGGCTATTCCACAGTGAGGATTAGCCGTCTGCTCTCCCCTGGAGCCAAACTCATCACACTGGAGTTTAACCCAGCCAACGCTGTTGTCGCCAAGCAAATCATTACCCATGCTGGTGTACAGGAGAAGGTGTGTAAAGAAGAGAACGAGAAGGAGCTGTAGAGTTGAATGAAAGAGAGAGAGAGAGAGAGAGAGAGAGAGAGAGAGAGAGAGAGAGAGAGAGAGAGAATAAATAAGAATAAAAAAGAATAAATTCATTCATTCATTCATTCAAAGGAATATTAAATGAAAGACTTATATTAATACTTAATAATACTAGAACCAAACGCACACTCATACAACTGGTACGAAGGGTTAGCTGATTTCCTTTAAAGTGAACAGGAAAATCATATATATGCTGTGTTATATGCTGTGATAATGTTCTAGTAGCCATTTCGGTCACATTTAAGCTCAGGTTAATTAAATGAACGCAAAAGTGGAGGAACCTAAGAGGTTCATGGGTTGTTGGTCAAACCCTAACACCCTCCCCCCCAAGACACTGACCCTACCTGCTGCTGGTCTTGAGTTACTGTAGAAGTATATGCATAAAATAATTACCAAAAAACTGCTTGTTTTTTTTTCAGGTCATTCTCGTAGAGGGCGCATCAGGGGATTTGATCCCCCAAATGAAGGAGCGCTTTGGCATCACAACGTTCGACTTCATCTTTCTTGACCATTGGAAGGATCGTTACCTCCCAGACATTAAGCTTTTAGAGGTACGAGACACATTCGTAGATTCCAAGAGCTTTAGATGTTCCAGATTTTACCCTAATTTAAATCCTGAAATCAATCAGATGCGACAACCAGTATTTCAGCAGGAGCCTGGACTCACTAGAGTAATCTAATGTTCATTCCTAAAGAAACCAGCACAGTGGCAAGAGAATCATGTATTACATAAGAAAGAGGTTTGTAGTTAATAAAAAAAGGCATTTCACACCCATTAACATGAGACGCTGACACTGTTTAGTAAATTCAATGAACACACACACACACACATACATATATATATATATATATCCATCCTTCTTTTTTATTTCCTGTTATTTTTTCTTTATTGCTAAAACAGTACTAGTCTGGATAAGAAAAAGAGGTGTAACCAAGAACACTGGAATTTAACACTTGATCTTCCGAAGCGTATTGCATTTAATATGCCGACATGCTTCCTACAAGGCTACCATGCTGTCAACTTATATTTCATCTGACAGCACAGCAGTTTGATAACACTAACAACTGACACATCATCATGACTCTTCATATATTTACTGTCACTTCTTAATGTAGACCAGGGGTGTCCAAACTTTTCAACCCAGGGGCCGCATTAACTATCAAACAGCAGTTTGGGGGCCAATTACACACTCGAGGTCCAAATAAGTAAGAATTGACCATATTCACCACAGGATTCAGAACACTGATAATGTCCACATATTTACACTAAGCTTGAAAAAAGGTTGATAAAATTCGCAGCTCAATAAAGACGCATGTGAGTCTCTCTCTCTCTCTCTCTCTCTCTCTCTCTCTCTCTCTCTCTCTCTCTCTCTCTCACACACACACACACACACAC
>JAOTRA010077692.1:0-13315 GCA_026260255.1 Pseudolaguvia tuberculata | reverse complement strand
TGGACTGGAAGGTTTTACTAGAAGAACTGGAGCTTCATCCAATAGTAACAATGGGAATCAATCTGGAAGAAGATGTTAAAAATCGCATGTGTTTGCGACGCTCAGGTGACCAAAAACGTTTGGCGATATATTGTATATGTACAAAAAAATAAAAAATTGTTTTGGCATTTAGCCAAAACGTGATTAGTCAGCAATATTTATCTATTGATTGTGACTATCTGTAGATTTTTCTTGTAAAAGTTTATGGGTAGTATCTTTTTTGTCAGTGTTCTCAGTTGCACAATAAAGTCTTCTGGCTGACCTTTCAGTCTCTTTCTTTCTGAAAACAGGCTTCAACCTGCTGAGAGAAATTACTGCCCTGAGTTAGGCATGATGAAGACTGATGAAGGCGTAGCTAAAATGTCAACAAGATGAATTTGGGTTTCCTGACATGATGACTGCCAGGACTGTATTTGCTCACGTATTTCTGAGAGGTTTTAACCAAGAATCCTTTGGGCTCATATTATGTTCTAGAAAGCGGCCAATTGCTACAAACTGTCCAAATCACATAAAACATTGTGTAACCAGAATTTGCACAGCATGTCCACAGACATGAGTAACATGTTGGTGTCTCATCTAACGTTACGTCCGGGAATTAAACAACTTGACTAGTGACAACCAAATCAAATGGCACTCTACCATCATCAGAGTTTGAAAGTTAAACAACGTAAGTGCAACGTTTTAAGACAGTTTAGGCCATTTTCTGATGATGTGATCACATGATTCTCTATATTAAAATGGTACAAGCTTAAAAGCTGAATTGCTATTAGGGGTGGGAGCATCTGGTCACCACACAATTCAAATATAAAATGATTATTGGTGGATATTTTATTCTAAAAACAGATTTATTGATTATGTAAATGTGATGCAGGTCTAAGTACAAACCTATGGTATTTCGACAGCTGTTGTCCACTTCCTCCATTTTAAGCTCCAGTGAAGATTCTGTCTCCTTAGGCGCTCGCATAACAAAGCCTCTTATTGCTGGCTGTTGATTCATCTTTGGAACTGGATCAATCTTGCAGGTTGAACTTGTTGGCGACTTGATGACCGGTTCAGGCATAATTTCCTCTGCCGCGCTGCTGGATTCAGCATCATCATCGCTGTCAGAGTTACTGCAGATGGAGGCGGCCGGTTCAGAGTCCTCGATGCTGTGACTCAAATCGGACATGGAGTCTTCTGATGCTGCCATAGTATTGGGTAACAGAGCTGCGGTCATGGCAGGAGTTGGAGAGGAGGAGGTGGTGGCTTGTAGGCTGGGTGGAGGACCCGGTGCTTTTCGTTTCTTTAGCTGACTTGGCGAGTTTGGTTTTGTCTACGGAAGATAACATATATTTACTGTATTATGCACACCGTCAGTCAGCACGGTGCCTTGCCCAACAGCAATAAGGTCCAACGTTCGATTCCCAGGCATTTCTATATGGCATTTGCATTTTTTATGTGACCTTGAATTAGGATATAGAAGACGAATGAATTAATAAATCTTATCGTACAGCTGACTTAAAACTGAACTGAAATCCTGTTAATGGGAGGTGTGTGTGTGTGTGTGTGTGTGTGTGTGTTACTAAAATACTTACAAAAATTGACATTACAGTGGCCCCTCAGTCCAACTTTTTCATAAGCAGCAATCATAAATATACTAAAAGCCCCCCGTTTAGTTAGTCCACCGTAACTGCCACCCTTATGGCAAACCTGCCTATAGTTCAGAGGATGGCTATGTGGGATTCACCAATCATGCACATTAGTGTCAGGTGTTTACTATAGTTGAAGTCATATGTTTGTTGAGGTTCCTTCACATCAACTTTGGTTAAAACTTTTAATGCTTCCCACTTTATGGGTTTAGTTTCTAGAAGGTATGAAAAGTGCAAATTCGGTGATCTTTCTTTAATGACCTTTTAATGACCCTTGCCCTCAGCAACTGGATCCGACTGAAAGTTTATAAGGGAGCAAAACAAAACAAGAGTGTTTGCCAAACGTTTATGGAATGTGATCTTTGAGGGAAGCTCCACCAGATAAAACAGACGCTGAAAATCTGCTTATCCATACCTAGATGCCTGGTTCCATTCATGTGGTTCGACTGTCTTGGCAATCTCCAGAGGTGGGAAGCACTTAATTTACAGCAATATTGACAGAATGTCTTTAAAACTCATGAAGTTTATGAATGTGTTCCTTCCCTCTTTGTAATGTTGTAGCCTTAGTCCAAGGGTTTGGACACATGGTTTCTCAAAATCCCAATTTTCCTTCTTCACAAATTTAACAACATGGTTTAAGAGAGATCAAGTTTTCATTGGAGAGGAAACAGCTGACTGGGAAGTAAATGATATAATTTGGTCATGTTCATAAAACAATAAGCAAAATAAGTTTAGCGGGGCAGCGCAGTGGTTTAGTGGTTAGCTCTGTTGCCTCAGGTTCCACCCCATGCAGGCGTCTTTCTGTGAAGAGTTTGCATGTTCTTCAAACTACCCATTGTTGTTAGCAAACTCCAGCTTTTTGAGTTTCAGAGATCCAAGATAGGCTCCACCCCAAATTAAGCAATAAGCAGGTACCACCGAGTTGTCACAGCAGGACCCTCTTATATGGGAATGTGTCTTGTTTGGATAAGAGTGTTTTAATGTATTCCATTCAGAATACAATGATGGCGATTAGAATCAAATGGACACGATTGTCAGCAGAACCCTGGAGATGATCCAGTGATCCGAGCCTAGTGAGTGAGTGAGTGAGTGGTCTATAAAAAGCAGGGAGGTAGCAGCTGTCCTCATGTGACTGCACTCCGATTACACAAGGGCATGCACAGGCACAGCACGGCCACGCTATACAAGTCTTCAGGCTGCAAAGCTAGTGTCAGCAAAAAATATGCTACGTGCAGATGGACAGGTAGGTGTCGGTTGGTTGTCTGGTTTTGCCTCTCAGACAACCAGAGGATGTTAAACAATTTTTTAGAAACTATTTCATCAAGAACCTACAAAACAGCTTCAGCCTTATTAAATCGATAAAGATGCTGTTGTTGTAGTTGTTGATAAAGAGGCAACTGGAATGACCGGGGTTACTGGAGTTGGCAATGACAGCTGTTCCTGAAAGCAACGTTCCTGAGATATTAATAAAGGTAATCATAAAATAGGAGACAAAGTAATGGTCCTGCTTGGTGAGGCACTGATTCCATCAGTGGTGAATCCAATGATGCGGCAATGCTCTGCCATATCACTATCATATCAGTTACACCTTTACGATTGATCATCCCATCATCCCATCACCTACAGGCGCCTGCTGAATTTATGGGCAAGTTGTGCAGGTATTCTATCCATTCAAGTGATTAATGGAGCATTTTTTTTATTGATTACATTTCTGGCATTTAGCAGACACCTTAAGCCAATTATGTAATTGTTTTATCAACTTGAATAGTTGAAAGCTCAGCTTTGCTGGTCCTAGAAATTATTCTCAAATAAAGCTCTCAAATGGTTAAATTCTTTTTTTTTTTTTTTTTTAAAAAGTTTGCATGTTCTCTCAGCGCTTGCGTGGGTTCGCCGAGTACTTTGGTTTCCTCCCACTGTCCAAAAACAGGTTGATCGATGAGTCTAAATTGCCCATAGGAGAGAGAGAGTGTGTGTGTGAGGTTGTTTATCTATGTGTGGCTCTGAGAGGGACTGGCTACACTGTCAAGGGTTTACCCCTGGCTCCAGCAAACCCTTGTGACCCGAATGAGGGAATAAGTGGGTTAGTATGTAAGTAGGATATAAATAAACTTTGCAATCGATCAGTCAATGGAAAATTGTTGCTTTTATGTAGGTTTGGAGGTCAAAGGCGTTATAGGTAAACTTGGGTTGACTCAAAATATATTGAAAATTTTGTAAACTTGCTTTAGTTGACTTTACTCCAACACAAACTAGTTTTCAATGGCTCCTGGTGGTACTGTAAGTCAAAGCTAGCCGCCGTTTGTTTTCTTTGGTATGCCGGCAGTTTTCCATCAGCAGACGACATTGGTATGCTGATGTTACACTATTCCACATAATTTGTAAATGCGTACTAATCTATTTTATTTCAGATGTGTGTTGGGAAGGTGGAAGTGTACAGGTAAGGAATGTGTTGTATTTTACCTGTACTACCAGTGTAGAATTGGACTGCGTTTGCATCTCCATGAACATTGGACCTGAAAGACGTGGTGGAGCTGGAGCACGCCGTTTCTTTGGCTCTGATTTAGGAGAAAGTCTGGACAGGTTCATGGCTGACTGTGATTGGCCCAGAGTATTAGGACGAGCTTCTACATACACACCACTGACCGCTGACAGACCCTGGGAGAGGACAGCCATACACAAACAAATGTTCAACATGCACAAACATGTCTGCACACTGATTTGTGTGTGTTTGCGTGTGTGCTGCAGAGGTCAATGAAGGCAAGTGTGACGTTAAGACTGTAACACACACACACACACACAGACACACAGAGAGTTCTGGAGTCAATCAACAGGTTTTTCTTTCTCTCGCACTCAAACAGTGAAAGTAACAGCTAACTGAATTCACTAAGCATATTGACAACCTTGTAATTACTGAACCGTAGTTAAAAAACCAACACACACACACACACACACACACACACACACACACACACACACACACACACACACACACACACATCTGTTCCCATGTGACGCCTTTGCTGCTGTCTACGCTGCTTCTTAGCAGGCAGCTGTGGAAAACAGGTCCTTCTTCGAAAAGCATCTACACAATATACACAGAAATCTCTGGCTGCTCCAGTCATAGCTGACAGCTGGTTTTACTCCACAAGTGTGACAATAACACTGATTCATGATGGGGGTAAACACAGGGGTAAGGACTGGAACATATAAAAAGATGAAGAAGAAAAAAAAAGAATAAAGTTGTTTTCACGACGCTATTATTTCCTGATCGTTTTCCTTGACGTTTATATAAAAAAAGTGAGATGTATGTGAAAGGAGAAAAGGTTCATTCAGGTCAAAGGTGAATAAGGACATGACGTGACCTGACACAGCCTTTGAAAGGAAACGAGAAGTCGGTGTTTGAAAATGCAGCCTAGATATGATAAGATCTCGAGTGCTTGGCTGAGCGTGTGTGTCATCACCAATCATGAACAATGCTGGCCTTGTGTAGTGTGTGTGTGTGTGTGTGTGTGAGAGAGAGAGAGAGATATCAGCAAAATCACCTAAATATAAGAGATAAGCAGCAAACAGTACACTGAATACCTTTTCCTTGATATCACAAATCCCCGTGCCAAAGCGGTCGAGGTTGTATCGTATCCGCTAGTTTTAGTTTGTGTTATTTTTAGGTTGTAGGAAAAGTTGTAGGTTTCTCAGTGATTCTAAATTGTCCATAGGAGTGAACGTGTGTGTGAGTGGTTGTTAGTCTATGTGTGTTGACCTGTCTAGGATGTACCCCTGCCTCTTGCCCTATGTGCACTGAGAGGTTCCAGCAAACCCCATTGAATCCGAATTAGGGAATAAGCGGGTAAGATGAAGAATGAATGAATGTTAATACTGTATTAGTTAGTTTTGGTGGTATAAGTCGTTATATAAGCAATAGTTTGTTTTGGTAGTTCATATCAGTAGCTGTACGTTATAGTGGTCAGTAGAAGTGGTGGGATTAACTATTAGTTTGTTATTTTCCTGGTGGGATTATTATTCGTTTTGGTAGTCAGTATTACTGGTGGTGCCAGTAATACTTTATTCTGGTGGTGGTTTTTGCGTCAGCATTGATAATGGTTAATTATTGGTTAGTAGTCAATTTTAGTAATTACTAACAGGGTTTAATAGGTTTTGAAGTTAGTATGTAGGAGTTATTATGACTGGTGGCATTAGTGATATTTGGGGTTATTAAGCAAAAGTTATTTAGTAGTTTATTAAAGTATTAATAAAGTGTTACAAGTTAGAGTGACATTCCTTAGTAAATAAACAATGTCTTCAGACTGGCAGATTATTTCTGATGCCCTCTAGTGTTTATTCTATGAAAGTAACATTCATTCATTCGTCTTCTTACCCGCTTATTCACGAACCCGGGGTCACGGGGGGTCTGCTGCGCCTATTCCAGCACACACAGGGCAAGAGGTAGGGATACACCCTGAACGGATCGCCAATCCATCTCAGGGCAACACATAGACAAACAACCATTCACACACACATTCACTCCTATGGACAATATACAATCACCAATCCACCTCATCTACATGTTTTTGGTCTGTGGGAGAAAACCGGAGCACCCGGAGGAAACCCACGCAAGCGCGGGGAGAACATGCAAACTCCGCACAGAAAGATTCGAACCCGGGACCTTCTTGTTGTGAGGCGACTGTGCTATCCAATACGCCACCTGAAAGTAACATTACAAGACAAAATAGTTTTCAACTAAATTTAGAAAAAAAATAATTAACCTGGGCCTCTCATGTCGCTCTTTACTAACTTCGATTTATTCATCTTATAACTCAATTTTTCCCTTAATTGGGAGTCCCGGGGATCTGCTGGAGCCTATCGCAGCACACAGTGTGAAATGCAGGGGTATACCCTGGGCAGGTCACCAGTCCATTACAGGGCCACACAGACGAACAAACCCAGGCTATTCATAACCTAGTTTTACCAGAACTTTGGGTCTGTAGACTATCGATATTATATTTACACACTACATCATATTATATAATATACCATTCTGTGACTATCTAAAATTAATAGTGTGGCAGATTCACTAAACCAAAAAAAAACAATCTTTTTAAATTTCACTCCAACGTCAAGGAACAAATAATTTTTATAATGACTCAGAATGTATAAGGGGCTCAAATATCAAATTGTTGCCTTATAGATCCACAGTGGTGTTGCTGAGAAACACGCCCCGGTCTTTCAATTATCAGCCCAACACCTTAACCACTAAATCAACCCCTTCCCACAGTTAGTCAGATTATTTTATATTCTGTTGATAAAAAAAGGAAACTTAAATACCTGCTAAATCCCCATGTTAGGTATGATGACTGACCTCTGGTGGTTGAAAGAGCTCAACACAAGCTGATTAACTGTTAACGCTTATAATCTACTGATTGTAAGGAGAAATTTAGCCACGTGTTAGCAACAGAGATAAACACATAGGGGTTAGTACTTACATTGACGTTAGTACGCGTGTTGCGCTGATCCAACACGTGGGACAGTTGGGACTCTTCTACCTGTAACAGGGAGCGTACATATCTACATTCATATTGTTCACACCGGGAATGTAATCCAATACTTCATAGCGCTTGCAGTTTGTGTGTCTGGTTGACATGTAAGACAGTAAAACACTACGCCTGGAAGGCTGACATTTTAACCCCTTTGGAGGCTTTTTATAAATGTTGACAATTGTTAACAAACAACAATTGACTTGTCACAATAAGCTAAATCAATCACAGTATTAGTAGTCAGTATTTTAGTTTCACGGGTTTATTTGCAGAAGAGCCACAGATGAGAAAATGCCCCCACTGTAGGACAAAAAGTTGAATCCTCCATGAACATGTGATTGCTGGAGTAAAATAAAGTAGCATGAACATATAATTGAAAAGAGAGTTTTATATGTGTGACATAAGAATAATTCATATCATGTAACAGTCGTTGATTTAACCGGAAAAAAAAAAGGATGTTACATTAAAAATTTTATTTTGTATTAATAAATACACGTTTACCTTTGATTTTCTCCGTGTGAAGTTGAACAAGCCCAGAAGTCCCTTCTTCTCACCTGCACTGGCACGTGGAGTGTCTGAGGTTAGAGACTGGGCTGAAATATATAAACGGCTTTATTAAATACAAACTAGTAGAAATGAGTTATGATGATGAATACAGGGTGTCCCATACGTTTCCATACATAAGAGGGGAAAAAAAAGACAAAAAAAAAACCACGACATTTTTATATACTTTGATTTTTATATAACTCACATCCAAATGTGTTTTCATAACAAAATGATAGTGATGTAGAAAATTTTATATAAAAAAATGTTCGCTTTGCCTATTTACACCATGTACATAAATAAATACATATAAGTACAAACAGGTTCACTACTAAGACCGGTTTCTTTGTTGTTATCAGTTAAAATAGAGCTCACTAATATCGCAAACCTAGCAGATCGTTTAGTCATAAATGTAGTTAAGTAAAGCTATAAAATATAGGATTTTATACTACATTTATGTATAGTAAATGGTTATGAGATTTAAACTTGAGACCTTCTGATCAAAACCTTCTTCTTCCAATGAAAAGAAGAGTTTGGTTGGTTCATATAGATAAATGGTTAATATTAACTTTAAACAATAATAAATAAAAGTAGATAAAAGTCCATTAAGTTGATGAGCTAAATAGCTGTTAGCAGTGTAAAATAAATACGGGGAAGAGTTAGAAGCACGCATGCGTTTATGCAGCTTAATGCATTGTTAGAACCCAGCCAATGAAATTCAAGCAATGACATTAGAAAAGAAAGAAACAAACAACAACAAACGATTGATATTTAAGACGTGTCTTTGCCATTAACTGGACTAACATTTAAATCAGCATATCTCAAATGGAAGGTCCTGATTCTTTCCCGGAAAAAGACATTATACACTTTAGCGGACAATAAAGACTTGTCCGCTGAAAATGGATCGAGTCAGGTCCTTTGTGGTGCGAAGACTTTTTCACAGGCTTGTCATTGTCATTGTCTTTCTCAATGTAAACTTAAACAGTAAAATGTTTTTCTTTGCATCTCAGTAGGTTGGTGGTCAAAGTGCAGGATCGGATATGTTGCAGCACCCCTGGAACAGGAAATGTTAAGGGTCTTTCTCAATGGTTGGCTTATCAACGCTTCAACTTGAGTTTTGCTGGTCTACCTTTGGCGGTCGTCCTGGTCTACCTTTCTTGATCTTTCTGGATCAGGCCCTATAATACGTTATAGCATGTCTCAGACAAATCACAGTATTCATCTAATACTGTAAACCTCATCAGCACGGTGAACAACCAAGTCTTTACTTCATGCAAATTATTAGATTTGTCTGAGAGACCATTAGGGATGTCAGTACTGCGACCCACAATTTGTTCCAAGATTTCAATGGTTGATGTTACCCCTCTTAGTGTTACTAATGCATTAATCTTTGAAAACCTAAATTAATTAACTGATAGTATTTATGAACACAAGGCTGTCAGGAGATATCAACAAATTCTGGGAGGTACTCGGGTCTATGACGTGTGTAAGCATTGTGTAATGTAACGGACTGCCTATCAGGTACACTTGTCTAATTCTTCCCGGGAGAACGGAAAATTCATGAACTTTCGGTCGTCCATTCACTGGACCGCCAGACTGTTCTTCCTTGCCCACATAGGCTTCTGATGAGGGATAAAGTTTGAGCAAGTTGTTGTGTTCTATTTACAGTATATGCCTTTGAAGTTTGGGTGTCCACCCTCAGTCTCTAAGTTGGAGCTGTTCATTTCAGTCCCTACCCTGAATCAAATAATACATTCCACAGTGCTCTTCCACTAGATGGTGCTGCATCTAGTGGACTGCGCTCAATGCTGTCCAAAAATACTGATAACAGAGTACTTTAACTTGTTTAAGGCAAAGGCAGAAGTGTTTCAGAACTAAATGCACTGGTGGCAGATCAAGCCCGACTCTATTTATACGTATTATCTGTTAACGATCAGGTTATTTGCTGTTGCCAAATGTCTTACGCTGGATTTTGTTTGGTTGTATGATTATATAAGTAACAAAAAAAATCAATCGGTAATCCCAGTTGACAGACTAATGTTACACTGGCCAAACCAAAGTAAATGGCAGACAAGAAAAAGTATATGGTTATTAGATTATAGGGGGCGCTAGGGCATCTCTGTCTACAAGCGAGACTATGACTCAATAATCATCATCAGTCTTGATGTTCGAGTCTGTTGAGGCGCAACAGGTGGCTGAAATGGAACGGGTAGGCGAGGAAAGATCTGGGTTAAACCCTTCCTGCTCCAGGGGCGCTGTATCATAGCTGACCCTGTGCTCTGACTCCCAAACTGCCATGATGGAATATGTTTTATTGTGTATAATGATGTATGTGATGTAAAATTGGAAATTAAGTTTATTTCATTTATTATATTTTTATTTCTAACCTCTTGAAAAGATTGATCACAAGCAGTTGTCTCTGACTATAAAAGGTTTAAAGGTTGTATCTGCCAACCTTTGTACTAAACAGTCAGTGTAAGATTACAGAACAAGCTGACTGCTAATCAAGGTTCAATAACGATTTGTAGGATGTCTGGAATATAACATACAACAGTAAGTTTTGACAGGAGACACAGGACAAGCAGGTGTGTGTTAATAATAATGCTATCAAAGGCCGCAACACACAAGTGACAGCTAAGACAAGCTATACAAAGATTGCGATACCTGAGAAATTAAGGGCAGGAGACGAGACCGTTTTAGGCTGGAGAACTGAGAATAAAAAGAACACCGAAAAAGCATTTGATTATTTTAGACCTAAAATATGGACAAATCACCAGTCCACCAATATGCATGTCTGTGTGATCCACCAGTACCATTGTACACAATATTTTTTCTTTGTCCATTTATTTATCCATCACCGTTTATCGGTCTATCCATCAACTTCAGTCCGTCCGTCCATTCATCCATCCATCCATCACCCCTTCTGCCCATCTATTATCATTCTGTCCACCTCCTCAGTACATCAGTCTGAACTCAAGACAGCACTCCGATGTCTGTCGATTCACCAATCATCGTTTCTGTCCATCATATATTCTGTCCTTATCCCAGTGTACTATAATCATATATATCACAACATAACATGTGTGTGTTTGGTGTTTACCTAGTGTCTGGTCGAGAGCGTAGAGCTCACGGATCTCCAGTTCTGCGAGTGACTGACGCAGGTCTAGCTCTTTGTGGCTGACGGAGTCACGCAGCAGGAGCACATGTCCAGGATTAAAGTCACACTTCTGGCAGATAACGGGCAGCAGGTTTTGCAAGGGTATGAGCGGATTCACACGCACTACTGCTTTTTGCCTACGGTGGTAGTTCACCACCAGTCGCACCGTCTTCTGCACAAGATAAAAACATAAGTTTTGAGGATGAGAATGTGGATAAGTACCATAGCTGAGAATTTGCTACACTTTACAATACTTATACTTTGTGATGGGTAGAGAGAAGCCCATTCACAAATGAGATGCCAGTCATAGACTACTGCAACGTCTGCAGTCATGTGTACTCAAAAGTTGTCAGGTAGTCATGACAACAGTCTAGGTCAAAGGTCAGGAGGAGAGCGAGAGAGTGTGTGTGTGTATAATGCATGGTAACTAAAGGTAAGACTGCTATTAAAAATTCACCACATGCCAGACAGAGGGAGGGAAAACTCCTGAGAGAGAGAGCGAAAGAGAGAGAGAAGGACACTCGAGATGGAAGCCACTGTACCTTGGCTTGAGTGTGTTTGGGAGCAGCCGGCTCTTCCTGCTGGGTTAGTTTAAAGGGCAGAGATAAAGTTACACAAAATACTAACACTCTCAAACACGCTTCAAATCTTTGACAGCACATAATTGTGTGTGTGTGTGTGTGTGTGTGTGTATAATAAACAAGCGTTTTTAGTAAGAGTGATTCGTTATCATACAAAACTGAGTGTGAATATACAGTGCTGGAACCCAATTGGGAAAAGGAGTCAAGACTCAAGACTCCAAACTGGCCAGTGAGTAGAACTTCCCTAACAGACAGTGTAAATGAATAAAGCCTAACAATTTATAATAATTAAAGTAATTAGTAATCTAGTCAAATTAAAGGGACAATTTAAGTCAATTTAAAAAAGCAAAGTTGGTAAAATGGTAACAGAAAACATTAAAAGCAGCAGGTCTGGCAATGCGCGCGCACACGATTCTAAGTGAGTTCCATGTACCGTGTCCAGACCCGGTGGAAAAGCATTTAGGACATTTGGGACAAAAGATGAAATGCTATGAACCCAAATTGTGCATGAAGTCTGAAGAAAGGAACCGTCAGCTCATGTATGTAGAAGCGGGCTGACGCTCTGTGAGAAGGTATAAAACGTCTTAGAGTCATATTTCATCTACCTCTTCCTGCTCTTTCTAAATTCTGTTAACAAATGTAGAAAGACAACACAACTGCTTTAATAATATTGCGCTACGTTTTTAGAATAAACGGTAGTACAATCTTGTGTGTCTTCAACGTAAACGCAACAAATTAATATTCTGAATTATTAAAAAGAAAACGATCAGCAGAACAAGTATTTTTCCACATTATGCAGTGGTGACTCTATTCTATGTTAATCAATAAGCTGTGCGGTGGCATAGTGGTTTGTACAGTTACCTCACAGCAAAAAGGTCCTAGGTCCGAATCTCGGGTTTTTTCCTCTCACAGTCCAAAAACATGTACATTAGGTTGATTAGATAGGAGTAGGTACAAGCATGTGTGGTTGTTTATCTATGTGTGGCCCTGTGATGGACTGGCGACCTGTCAAGGGTGTACCCATGCCTTTTGTATGCAGGGGTCGGCTTCAGCAGACCCGAGTGAACCGGAATTAGGGTATAAGTGGGTTAGAAAATGAATGAATCCATTTCAGCCTTGTTCATCAGTCAGGGATATGTTTTCAATGTAATGACTTAATAAAACTTCAGCAGCTTGAGGATCGTGTATCGATGTAGTTCATCACTAAACAGGAAGTGGTACCTTTTTTCCCTATGTATTAATTCCTAAAATATTTATATTTCTACAACATTTAGTATTTAAAGGCAGGTTTATAATATATATAACAGTGACTATCTCACCTCTGGCACTTTGGGTGCAGGTTTCCGGGGTACGCGCTCCTCTGGGACTTTGTGCTTGATAATGGCACGGTCAGCCCAAAGTGTTCCCAGAAGTGTGTTGGGTTTGAAGGACAACGACTGGCCAGCAGATGTTAGCTCCAGTGTGTGATCCACTGGATTCAGGTGGAACTGAGCACACAACTCCACCAACACATCCATTAGAGCTTTCCTGAGAGAGAACAGAGAGCAAGAGAAAGAGAGAGAGAGAAGGACAAAAGATATCTAAGGTTACAAGTCTTTAGTGTCAACAGAAAGAGGTGTAATTACACCATGCTACACTGAAAGAACAGAAAGAAAGGGGGGGGGTTCCTTTTTTAATCCTAAACTTTGAGATTGCAAATTTCATAAAATTGGTAAACCAAACCGACCCAATCAAAATAAGCCAAACACTACACCAAACCCACCCAAACACTACACCAAACCGACCCAATCAAAATAAACCAAACCGACCCAATCAAAATAAACCAAACGTTAAACTAAA
>JAOTRA010077683.1:0-13315 GCA_026260255.1 Pseudolaguvia tuberculata | reverse complement strand
GTGGTAGAGAGTGTAGCTAGACATGAAAGATTGGTGATAGGAGCAGACTTCAATGGTCATGTTGGTGAAGGGAACAGGGGTGATGAGGATGTAATGGGTACGTATGGCTTTAAAGAGAGGAATGTGGAAGGGCAGATGGTTGTAGATTTTGATAAAAGGATGGAGATGGCAGTGGTGAACACATTTTAAAAAGAAGGAAGAACATAGGGTGACGTTTAAGAGTTGAAGAATTTGCACACAGGTAGACTATATTTTGTGCCGAACATGTAACCTGAATGAAATTGAAGACTGTAAGTTGGTGACAGGGGATAGTGAAGCTATCACATAAAAGTATTGGATGGTGGTCTGTAGGATGGCTTTGGAGGTTAGGAAGAAGAGGGAGAAGGAGAGGACAGTAAAGAGCATAAGATGGTGGAAGCTGAAGGAGAAAGACAGTAGTGTGATTTTCAGGGAGGGGGAGCCTCGGTGCTGGTGAAGAGTTGTTGAAGGATTGGGCAAGGACTACAGAAGGGTAGCAAAAGCTAAAGAAAAGGCGTATGAGAAGCTGTATGAGAAGTTAGACACTAAGGAGGGAGAAAGGGATTTGTACTGGTTGGCCAAGCAGAGAGACAGAGATGGGAAAGATGTGTTTGCTAGTAAGGAGTGTGTGTTGAGAAGCTGTAGAGAGTATTTTGAACAGCTGATTAATGAGAAGAAGAGAGAGAGAGAGAAGGTTGGATGATGTGGAGATCGTGGAACAGGAATTGGATAGGATTTAGGATTAGTAAGGCAGAAGTGAGAGCAGATATTAAGAGGATGAAGAGTGGAAATGCGGTTGGACCAGATGACAATCCAGTAGAAGCATGGAGATGTTTAGGAGAGATGGCCATGTAGTTTCTGGCTAAAATGTTTAACAGGATTTTGGAACGTGACACAGGAGGCCTGAGGAATGGAGAAGGAGTGTTATGGAAGAATAAAGGAGATGTGCAGACATGCAGTAACTACAGGGGAATGAAGTTGATGAGTCACACCATGAAGTTATGTGAAAGAGTAGTGGAAGCTAAGCTGAGGAAACAGGTGCCCATCTGTGAACAGTCTGGTTTCATGTCAAGGAAGAGTATTACAAATGCCATCTTTGCTTTGAGGATGTTGAAGGAGAAGTATAGAGAAGGCCAGAAGGAGATGCATTGTGTGTTTGTGGATCTGGAAAAAGCGTACGACAGGGTTTCAAGAGAGGAGCTGTGGTATTGTATGAGGAAGTCCGGTGTAACAGAGAAGTATGTGAGGGTGATGCAGGACATGTATGAGGACAACAGCGTGACAGCAGTGAGGTGTGCGGTAGGAATGTCAGACTGGTTCAAGGTGAAAGTGGGATTGCCTCAAGGATTGGCTCCGAGCCCTTTCATGTTTGCATTGGTGATGGACAGGTTCACAGATGAGGTCAGACAGAAATCTCCATGGACGATGATGTTTGTAGATGATATTGTGATTTGTGTTGAGGATAGGGAGCAGGTTGAAAAGAATCTGGAGAGGTATAGGTACGCAGTTTAAGTACCTGGGGCCAACAGTGCAAAGTAATGGAGAGTGCATTAGAGAAGTGATGAAAAAAGTTCAGACAGGGTGGAATGGATGGATAAGGGTGGCAAGAATTATTTGTGATCGATGAGTTTCTGCAAGAGTGAAAGGGAAAGTTTATAGGACTGTAGTGAGACCTGCAATGTTGTACGGTTTAGAGACAGTGGCGTTGTCAAAACTCTGCTGGACCATTATATTTGCATTCAGCTATCTGTTTAAGTTTTAAAGATTTTACTAGGACTTTCTCCCACCAAAAAGGGGTGGGTTGGCTTGGCAGTAATGAGTGGTGGCTTTAATCAATTTATTCTTGACCAGGGTTCAGTTCCCAGCACCACCAAGTAACCACTGTGAGCCCCTGAGGAAGGCACCTTTGGTCAGTTGTAAATTACTCTGGATAAGGGTGTCTGCCAAATGCTGTAATTGTAATTCAAATCATCCAAAATAAAATGTAAAGTGCAACTTTGTGCAAATTTAACAAAATATAATTTCAGTACTAAATAATATATGTAACTCAACTTTTAGTGTTCTTATATTTGTAAGTGAACTGTAACTTAAACGTTAACCCCATCAATTAACGGATATATAACCCCTGAAAATAATTACCCAAAAGACAATGAACTACTTTTAATTGTTTATACACTTTCTGAAGATTAACAATTTATCCACTGCATAATATGCTTACAGAATGTATAAATGAAAGTTAAAGTGTGACAAAGTTGGCTGATGATCATGTTCTTTACTTTAAGTAAAACAAATACCTGAAAAGTACAGCATTGCCGTTTTCCACTTAAGAGTTGCCTCTTCCTCGTTAGCCAGTATCTGTGATATAAATACTTTCATAAAACCGTTGTGCGTGTGTGTGTGCGCGCGCGCGTGTGCGTGTGTCTGTGCATGTGCGTGTGTGCGCGTGTATGTCTGTGTGCCTGTGTGGTGTGTTAGCGCGGAAAGAGGGCGGGTGACGTGCTAAGCTAAAAACAAACCCTAGGCAGCCTGCTCTCCTCACACTGGCTAATGTTTGCTCCCTGGATAATAAACTGGACCACATTGGACTACACTACACTTCACTAAACTACACTGACACTACACTACACTGACACTACATTACACTACACTTACACTACATTACACTACACTTACATTACTCTACACTAAACTACACTGACACTACATTACACTACACTACACTACATTACACTACACTTACACTACTCTACACTAAACTACAATAAAACTGCACTAAACTACACTGACATTACACTACACTACACTATACTACACTACACTGACACTACACTGACACGACACTACACACTACACTGACACTATACTACACTGACACTACACTAAACTACACTGACATTACACTACGCTACACTATACTACACTGACACTAAACTGCACTGACACTGCACTGACACTACACTGACACTGCTCTGCACTCACAGTACACTGCACTGACACTACACTGCACTTACACTACACTACAGTACAGTACATTGGCAATACACTGGCACTACACTACACTACAATGACACTACACTGCCAATACACTACTATAAACTACACTACGCTACTCTAAACTGACACTACACTACACCAATGTTTCCTCTAATTGTTCATGTGTCTGGGCAAGTTTCCTGTGCACATGGAGGACCACTGTGATCAACATCAGGTGTGCACGCAGTGGCAACGCACTAGTATCACACTTGTTCAAAACCTTGATCATAGCAAGTTACATGCCTTATTAAATATATCTAATTACAGGAACAATGTTATTAAACGCCTGCGCTTCTGGATTATGTTTAGAATTTGGCTTCTTTTTTGACCTAAAAAGTTTTAACGGCAAACACGGTGAATGGTGTTCACCAACAATGTTTCCTAAAAGTATTTCTGAGCCCATTTTGTAATTTCCATTACAGTTGCATCCGTGCTTGTACAATGAAAAACATAAATAATATGCAGGCTATCGTTGATATACTTGCTGGTGGCTGTGGTTGGAGGGCAGCTAATCGTGAACCTAACAAAGCAGAACCAACAGACAGGATACAGAATCTGTGTGAAATGCGAGCAGTGATGGATGGGAATAATAGTATTGTAACAGTAAATGAAACATTACCAGTAATAAAAGAAATACAGTACCTGCTGAAAACACTGTGACCTGTGTTGAATTAGCAGAAATCGTGACTGAACCTGTACAGTTAAACACTGCTCCTAATAATGACCCGCAGTTTGAAGGTAATGGCATAATTCATTCATTCATTCATTCATTCATCTTCTAACCTGCTTAGTCCTTATTTTAGGGTCATGCTGGAGGCTATCCCAGAGTACATAGGGCAAAGGGCAGGGGTACACCCTGGAGAGGTCACACAAATTAAATTGACTGTGTAATTGCATATTTGTAATAAATTACATGCACAAAACATTAAATCCTAACTGTAAGAATCTGGGGTTCTAATATTTAAGAAAAAGGAAAAAACTAGACTTAAATTGTTCATGCTTCACAGTCGAGTGCCACATTCACCGCAGTGCAGGTGTTCTATGGTTCTTGTTTCTCACCCTTTGTGTTTGACCTCATTATTTTACTGCCTGCTGACTCAAACTGTTTCTATACTGTTTTTTTCTAGGTTTGACTGTATGTACATTTTTTTTTCTCCATGCAGATTTTTTTTTTTTTTTTTCATTCTTCATTTGTTGTTTAGATTCATTTTGGTTTGAGTGGTTTCTCTGTCTACTTCCTTAGTACATCTTACCCAGCTAACTCAACCCCTGACTTGAATGTAAGACAGACCTTTCACATACCTTTATTAAAGCATAACTTAGACTTTTATCTTATATTGGTTTGGTGAACTACACAAAGAATAATGGGCTACTGTTTTAACCAGAATTTGTTGCTTTTGATTACAGGTGAGAATTTTTACATTTACAATTATGTCTATAAAGTTTTTTGCAATTAATGTCTTTCCTGGTTAGTGTTTTAATTATTAGTTTTAATCATCATCATCACTGATGATGATGATGATGATGATGATGATGATGATGATGATGATGATGATGATGATGATGATGATGATGATGATGATGATTTGCATTGCGTATGTGCTAAGTTTTGGAAAAAATCTATGACTAAAATTTAATATGATTTAAATAATTAATTGTTAATCAAACAATGTTTTATAAATAGTGATAAACTAAATGCAAAGGTTAGAGACTAAGTTACTAATATATTATTCTCACCATATGTGCAATGTTGAAAAAGAATTTTAAGTAAAAGTTTGTTTTGTAAATTGTAAAGACAAATCTTATGCTGAACATTAAAGACAAGCTGCAGTTTGATTTAATAGAAGTTACATCTTATTTATAAAATGTGACTGAATTTAAGACATTTATATATTTTTTTTTCACAGTGAAAGTTTTAATTATCAACGGAGTTCACAGGATTCTTGTTGAACCTAAGGTGCCACAGCTGGTTAAAGCATATTTTGGATCAGACACAAACATCAGCTGCACTGTTTCCACAAATATTAAAGGGCTGAAGGTTAAATGGTATTTTGGCAACACTTCCAACTTTGAAGACGTAAAGATGATGAAATTCCCATTGATTCACTCCAGTGTCCTTCATTATGATGAAAACCTTACTGCTTCATATTTGACTATTAGAAATGTTGCCTTCACTCATGCTGGATGGTATTTTTGTGAGGTCACACAGGATATTCCTCATCTCAACAAACAACAAAGTGATGGATCAAAACTTATCGTGTGTAAGTACAATTTTGTGTGTAGTTCATGTCGTGTACAGTACAGTGTTCACAAGACACGTGTGGGTGTGAGACCTATCAAATCTTCCACTATAAAAATTAATAAATTAGATTTTTAGGATTTGTAGAAAAAAAAGAGTCATAGGGTTGGTAAAAATATCAGTTCAATGTCCAGGCTAAATATATACATCTCAACTGAGTGATGTTTATGTTAAAATTTCTTATAGAAGTGGTTAGAAAAGTTAAAAGAGTCACATTCAAACATCTCACATTCATGCTCTGTGCAATGCTGTACATGCTGCCCTACTGCATGACTTTCAAATTATAAATGGTTACATTTCTTGAAGCTCGGACCTTCTTGCGACCATGCTACCGTTACACCACTGCGCAACCTGCAATTGTACAATTTCAACCTGCAATTTCCATTAATATTATTAATATCTTTCTAGCATAAACCAAAGCATGAGAATTAAAAATATCTCTCACTGCCTATATTACAATATATCTAATATTAACTAAACCATATCGCATGTTTCCTTTTTGCAGATTCACAATCAAAGCATAATTTGGATGATAACAGAACAATATCATCTACATCAACTACATTCATTGGTAATATGTTGGCTTCTATAATATTTAATTTCTATTAATTGGGAATTAATTCTATAGACAAACTAGTCAGTGTGGGATTGAGAAAAAGAAAGCGACTCAAAAGGACAATTATTAAAATACTTTAATTTACTACATTATCGGAGTAGTGCTTTCTGTACTTCAACTTCAATACTGAACATAAACATTTACAGTAAGTCTTTTGAAGGCACATAAGAAGCATTTTTTGAGGAACGTTTTGGGATAATGTCATTCTCTACCCTATGATAGACATAAAAAAAATACTATTATTTAATGTTCTGGATATCAGAGAAACATGTTTTTGTCTTTGTTATCCTTGGCTGGTTTCTGTTATATGAAATAGTAGAGCTGTCAATTAGTATTGGTGTGACCATTTTATGCAAAACACCAAAGATTATGTAAGAATAGACCAATGCCTATTTTTTTTTTTAAAAACACTTGATGTAATGATGCAATCCTTCACATCCGTAGGTCCCCTAAGTGATATAACGAAAGTGATATAGCTGTAGGTTATGTGATTTTAACACGTTTCTTGAGATAAAAGTGTTGAACTAGAACTGATACTACTGTTACTTGCTGGAGTCTAACCCAGTTACTATGCACATGTCTGAAGTTACTGTAAACTGTACTCTAAATTTGGTGTGGTAGTGGAAGTGACATTAGATGACATTTACTGGTATAAGTGTTGATAGATACTTGTGGCTAACTGAACTCGACTAAAACAAAAACCCAACTGAAAAACACAAACCCTGTGCTCTTATTGCAAATACAAAAGATTTATACCCTTGCTGAAATAATCTGGAATATTTATTGCAAATACATATTTAATTATAATTATGAAAGAAAATTTTGTCATTGTCATACTCAAACACATTTTCAATCTATGTATTTATTTTGCAAATTGAAGTTTTGATTGAAAATTATATATTCAATAATAATAATGATTATTAAGCAGCCATTTAAATCTCTAACACACTCTACACACATTTATATGCATACAAATTTCTTGCATATGATGTTGTTTAATTTGTTAATGTTAGTTATTTTAATGTTGGATTTTTATCTGCTTTATTTTTGGCTTAGTTAACTTTTTCAATGAAACTGCAGATCTGGACAGTATATTTCAAAAATGTATATTTCAATTATTTCTATTTTGTTTCCATTTTTATAGCATCTGAAACTCTGAACGTTTTTCCTTTGTGGATGTGGGTAGCTGTGGCAGCGGGCTGTACTTTGATTATAACAACCGTGATCATCACAGCGGTATTGTGTAGAAGAAAAAAAGGTGTAAAAATTTGTTTTATTATTTTAACATAATGCAGAGACATGCAAATTTTTAAGCAGGGCTCCTCAAAATGTTTTCCCAGTGAGATATTGGGTAGCACTGTACTCCATGAGCCCGAGTGTCGTTACTTGTCTAATGAAAAACTTGTTTTCAGTAAAGGCAGAGGTTACCTGTCCATCGCAAGGTCACATACAGATTAAAAAAAACTACATACACTCAGCCACACTCAACTTAAAAGTTTTTTGTGAGAAGAAACAGGAGTACTTATTGCAGTACCTACACAAACACTGGGGAACATGCACACTCCGCACAGAAAGACAGATATGAACCTGGCATATTTTTACCGTGAGGTAACCAGTAAATCACATTATTGCCCTGGGGCCGAATGTATTGCAGGATATATTGCAGATATGCTTATTACATTTGGTCTACTTTTTATTATCCACCTGAGCAGTTGAGGGTTACAGTTTTTGTTCAGGGGCCCAGCAGTGACAGTATGGTGATGATGAGATTTATGCCATCTAGTTAAACTTATCATGTTTTTTTACTTGGCTGCATGTGAAAAATTCATGAACAGCAACATAAAACATCTGTTTGAGATCACGTCTGCCTTTTCGTGGATCTAGCTACATGCGTAGGTGGTGTTTGTGGTATGAGTCACTTCCTGGTGTATTTGCAGTGCAAGTTATTCCTCTTGATCATTAAATTATTGACCCTAAAAATACAGTATGGATCTAAAATTTATGTCTATTTTCAGAGCCACCTCTTTATGAGAACACAAAAGATGCCTCTAAGAAACACTGGAATGAAGCTCAGTCCATTCACCACTGCATTATATCATCGGATTATTCTAATATACAAATGGATACTCTGAAACCACATAAGTATAAATCCAATCACTGAGACGGGTAACTGAATCCACATTATACATAGTGAATATAATCTGCTAGTCCATTTTTGGTCAATCAGATTTAATGTTGTTTGTGTAGCTGCAATGATTATTTTTACATTAAACTAGACTGATTGACTGATTGGGTTCTTCCAGAATAATGAGGATTTTATTCAGTTTAATCACCGCCTCAACCTTCTGTCACATGTATTTATTGTGATTTGTCATAACTGACCAAAGATTTGTGCTTTTTAACCAAACGATTACTTTTAAGTAATCTCTTCAAAGATTTTTAATGAACTAAAGTAAAAAGTCTCTCTCAAGACTCTTCAATGATAGCCATACTTAAAAAGTTTTTATGTGAACATTAAATATAACAGTTATTATTAATTGTAACTTTTGGCTTCTATTTAATATTTATTATTGAGCAGTTGTTAACGTTGGATCTGCCTTGCATTATACAGTATACGCAATACAAATTACTTCTCATATGAAAGCAGAAAGATTTTTAAAAGAAAGAGAATACTTTTATACAGTCGATCGTGGTGCTGTTAAAACAACGTAATTTAGTTTAATATATGCACTCAGGATATTATATTGAAAATTTGTAAAAATTATGTCTATAATAAAATAAACATTTTGTTTTTGGAAAATAAGTTAGCTGCATTATTTTCAAAAATGTTACATTGTTGGAATATTTTGAAACAACATTATATATTAAATAATAATAAATGTGTATTTATACTGTAGATTATGATATAAATGTTGATATTTATGCAATTAATTGTTCCATTATTATTTGGCTTCAAGGTACAAAATATGTAAACTCTGTTCAAAGCACAAGCTTCAAATGATGAAATTGTTGATACAACTCAATTTCTGTGACTATGAGAATCCAGACAGGCTGATTTATTCTTTTTAAAAACTGTTCAAGATCTATGAAACGTCTTTACAGAGAGTGATGTGAAAATTGAACCAGTCAGCAGTAGCTCTCTGGGTGTAAAATCAAAATTCAATCAAAATTCCAAAAAGAGGTCGTTGATTTATTTTAACACAGCTAGGCTGCTTTAATCAATATTTTAACTTTTCTATATATGTGTGGTTAAACTTCTCAAAATAGACCTTGTGAAGGAGGCTCTATTATGTTACCTCACTGGAAAAAGGTGAAATTATGTTTTCTATTCCTCAAGGAGTCTTAAGTAATTCAACTTCCAAACCACTGGGATTAAATGTCCAATATTTGAGTTTAATATTTATAATGCTATAATAGCTGCATGTTCATGCATAGCAACTGTTTGAGGTCAGGCCTGTCCTTTCCTATGCATGTATGTATGTAGGTGGTGTGTGGTGTGTGGTATACAGCAGACTCCAACAAGGTGTCCAAATTAGATAATAAATTTTGACGAGGTAAGAAGGTAGCTAAGCGTCTTGAGCAAGTATGTGTAAGAGTGTGTCATGGAAATACTGCAACACCTGTTAAAGAAACCTAAAGGACTCAGCAAAAATGAATACAAACACCCAAGACCATTTAATAAAGGAAGATTTAGGCTTTAGGATGACCCAAGGTCTGTGAATTATTAACCTGCTTTTCCGTGCAATTACCTATTATTATTTGTCAATATAATTTGGGAGATGTGGGAAGTGTGTTGGAAACCAATCTAATTAAAAATCAAATAAATGCAGTATTCTTAAAAGTTAGCATGGTTCTGAATTTTGCCAAAGTTTCTTATTGCCTGCAATTGCTCTATTGCATATCCTCAACCTTTCCCTTATCCCTACTGAAACCCCATCATGGTCACCACCATGCAGACATCCCGGATCTTTTGTTAATTAGAGACTTCTACGTAAGTCACCCCCAATGTCCTACTCCACGCCCATGGTGTCATCCTAGAAGAATGCCAGGAGGCGTTCTTAGAGGGGTTATACTGTAATGGGTGTAGTCCCCACCCCTTCCCGATCACCGCTTATGGTTTTCTGTTCCAGGTCATAGGGCGAGGGCACCATATACAGTGGGTACGGAAAGTATTGAGACCCAATTAAATTAAAGATGAATTCGGCCAAGTACAGGGATATCCTGGACGAAAACCTTCTCCAGAGTGCACCGGACCTCAGACTGGGCTGACGGTTTACTTTCCAACAAGTCAATGACCCTAAGCACACAGCTAAAATAACGAAGGAGTGGCTTCACAACACCTCTGTGACTGTTCTTGAACGACCCAGCCAGAGCCCTGACTTAAACACAATTGAGCATCTCTGGGGAGGCCTAAAAATGGCTGTCCACCAACAATTACCATCCAACCTGACAGATCTGGAGAGGATCTGCAAGGAGGAATGACAGAGAATCCCCAAATCCAGGTGTGAAAAACTTGGTGCACCCAAAAAGTATTATATCAAAGGGGTGCTGCTACTAAATACTGAGCAAAGGGTCTAAATACTTAGGACCATATGATATTTCAGTTTTTCTTTTTTAATAAATGAACAAAAAGGTAAATTGTGTGATTTTCTTCTAATATAGGGGGCTGTCTGTATGTTAAACAGAAGAAAAAGTTACATTAAATAATTTTAGCAATTGGCTGAAAACAAAGAGGGAACATTTTAAGATGTCTAAATACAAACCCGATTCCAAAAAAGTTGGGACATGGTACAAATTGTGAATAAAAATCGAAGGCAATGCAGAGGAAGTTTAAGATTTCAATATTTTCTTCTGAATAAAACATAGAAACATATCAAATGTTGAAACTGGGAATTTGTAGCATTTTAGTGGAAAAATAAGTCTATTTAAAATTTCATGGCTTCAACACATCTAAAAAAGTTGGGACAAGACCATGTTTCCCACTGTGTGGAATTCACGCTTTGTATTTTTAACTATATATCTTTACAAAACAATATTTCCAACATTTTTGTGCCTACCCAGCGCTGATACATGAGGCTCAAGAATGATATATTAAAATGTTAAATGGTTTTACAATATTATAAGATCTGATGCATGTGGCTCAGGTATCCTTTAGAGTAGCTGTTACTTACAGTCAAATGTTTGTAAAAAGAATATATTTATTTTATCCAAACCATTTGATTATTTTTAACTAATCTTTGCTTTAACTAGATAAAATACTTGTAATTTCCACGTCATTAACAAACACTGAAATGGAGGAGATCATTTGCTACACCTTGAGTGTTTTAATTGAATATTATATAAAGGTAATTCTTTGTATAAGACAATTACAAACCGATAAGAAAATGGATAAACTATGTTAAGCATGCTGATCCGCGCCAAAGCCACAAGAGGGCGCCATTCTCTGAGTTTTGGTTATTCATTGCCGGTATTGGACTAATTAGGCATGGTATTTAAGTGACATAATTTATAGAACTTGTGCGATGTATTGCTGCTAAGGGAGTGTATCTTTGTTGCTAACTTCATCTTTGGGTTTTGTAACTAAGCTATCTTCTGAGATTTTTCTCCAGCTGTTAGAACTGGAAACTATTAAACTGAGAACTTATCTAACCACTGTGTTCCCTGCGTTATGGATACGGCAAATACCACTATATCTATTTATCTATCTCTTCATTCATTCATTCATTCATTCATCCATTCATTCATTCATTCATTAATCCTCTACACCTGCTTATTCCCTCATTCAGAGTCACTGAGGGCCTACCCCAGCTCTCTGAAGATATAATACGTCCAACTAGTTCTCTAATGATCGTGTATGTGTCTAAGCTGGTGGTCCTAAAATCGTTGTATTGACTTGTTTTTAGAAAAATACTTGATTTTCAAAAAAAGAGAGAAAATGTCACATCAGAAATAAATAAACTTTATTATATAAATCTCCTTAAAAGTTTTGAATGACTCATTTTATAATGGGGATGATTATATCCATGTGTCAGTCCAACTGCAATTGAAGGAAAAAGGCACTTGCTGGGACAGCATGGTGATTTAGCGGTTAGCACTACTGCCTCACAGCAAGATGGTCCCGGGTTTGAAATCCTGTGCAGAGGTCTTTCTCTGTGAGGTTTGCATGTTCTCCTTATGTTCTCCTTGTGCTTGTGTTGGGATACTCCAGTTTCCTCCCACCGTCCAAAAAATATATGTTGGGTGAAAAAGTGTGTAATCAGCATGAAAATAGCGTTGATGCTGGCATAGTAAGAAATAAAGAAGGTATGGACTGATTTACCTATATAGACATAAAGATCTTTATCAGTAGTTGGGTAAAAAAAACACCCGGAAGTACAGTAGGGAAATACTATAAAACAAAAATATCACTATTTGTCCTTTGAATATCACATGTTAAGTTTGCAAAAGAGATTCAAATTCTCTTACGTACACACACCCTATCAGTATGATTAAAGAAAGTTGTATTTGTAATTATTAGTATTATTTTTGGTGATTTACCAAAAAAGTTGCTGTGGTCTTTTCTGGCCCTTCTATTTTAGTATCTTCTTTAATAAGTCTTCTTTTGACAATACTAATATCTCTGAATATAATAATGTAAGACTAACCTGTAAGTCTGTTGCCTGTAATCTTACTGAAAGATTTCATCATCCCAGGCTGTTTCCATCACCTTGCTGGTGTCTTTCGGATTTATGGTTCATGCAGCGCCGACGGGCATTCATGAAGAAGTTACTCACAGTGCCGAGCTCTAGACCCAGTTGCTGTGCAATGGTCAGCTGCATTTTTTTGTCGGGTCGCTTATTCTCTTTGAAGATGGCAGATAGTGTGCGTCGCTGCAGATCAGTAAAAACAAGTCGCTGCTTTTTAGGGATTGCACTGCGTCCCTTTGGCTGCTCGTGGTCTTTTTGCTTACAGGCTGTGGAATGAACAGATAAGAGAGTCTGTCAATGAAATGACCATTTTACAGCACCATAACTCATTCTAAGTTCATTAAATCCTTTCAATGTTCATCAGTCTTCTACTTCTGACCTCAGACTTTTTGTCTTCATGTTTGACTTCCCCTTTATGTTTGTCAGATATATGATAGAAATAACAGATCCAAGTTCCACTGAATAGACAACCAAAAATAAATAAATAAATAATTGCGTGGGTTTCTTCTGGGTAGTCCGGTTTTCTTCGCCTAGTCGAAGAACATATACATTAGGTGGATTGGTGATTCTAAATTGTCCATAGTAGTGAATTTGTGTGTGTGTGTGTGTGTGTGTGTGTGTGTGTGTGTGTGTGTGTGTGTGTGTGTGTGTGTGTGTGTGTGT
>JAOTRA010077668.1:0-13317 GCA_026260255.1 Pseudolaguvia tuberculata | reverse complement strand
AGGAGTGAATGTGTGTGTGAATGGTTGTTTGTCTATGTGTTGCCCTGAGATGGACTGGCGACCCGTCCAGGGTGTATACCTGCCTCTCGCCCTATGTGTGCTGGGATAGGCACCAGCTGACCCCCCATGACCTGAAATTAGATAATAAGCTGGAAAGAAGATGAATGAATGAATGAATGAATGAATGTAATAATTGCCATTGGCTTGTGTGATCCCCAATCCTGATGACCAATCCTGAAGGGTGTATTATGTGTCCTTGTGCTCTTCACATATCTGTATTACTGTTTTCATAGCTACAAATCTTTACTTTGTACAGTAATGTTTGGCTCATGGTTCGACCACGTAAAGTGCTGGCTCCAGGCAAAAAATCAAGATCACATTTTGTACATTTCATATGAGGAGATGATAAAGGTGTGAATCTTGGATATGTATTATAACCTTTATTATTATTATTATTATTATTATTATTATTATTATTAGACCCACCAATACCTACTAATCATTATAAAGATGTGATACAGGACTTAAAAATATCCATCACAAAAATCAGCAAGTTTCTTGAGAAGTCTTTGAGTCCAGAAGTGATCGAGATAATAGCTGAGAACTGTGTGTTCAAGAACATGAAGCAGAACACAATGTCCAACTATTCTCTGGTTCCCGAAGAGTTCATGAACCAGAAGAAATCGGAATTCCTTAGAAAAGGTACTTAAAACTGTTTGTATGCAGCTTGGAGTTAAAGTTTGTCTGAAAGATAAACAACAATGTTTGAGCTTGTAGAACATTAAGGTTCTTGTTCTGTACTTTCAGGGGTTGCTGGTGACTGGAAGAACCTTCTCACAGAGGCCCAAAACAGGAAATTTAACACTGTTTACACAGAAAAGATGAAAGATATAATGTATACATTTGTTTGGGACTAAAGAACATTCATTCATTCATTCATCTTCTTACCCGCTTATTCTCTAATTCGGGGTCACAGGGGTTTTGCTGGAGACGATCCCAGCGCACATAGAGCTATAGGCAGGGGTACATCCTGAACAGGTCACCAGTCCATCACAGGGCCACACATAGACAAACAACCAGACACACACACACACACACATTCACTCCTATGGGCAATATAGAATCAACCTATTGTACATGTTTTTGGACTGTGTGAGAAAACCGGAGTCCCCGAAGGAAACCCACGCAAGCACGGGGAGAACATGTAAACTCCGCACTGAATCGAACCCGGGACCTTCTTGTTGTCATACCATAACACTGAATACTAGAGGCAGTGTGGTGTTGTAGTGGTTAACCTGGTCGGCTCACAGCAAGAAGGTTCAATTCTCGGGTAAATAGTCTTTCTGTGTGGGGTTTTCCAGCGCCTGCGTGGGGTTTCCTCCCACAGTCCAAAAACATGTACATTAGGTTGATTAGTGATTCTAAATTCCCCATAGGAGTGTGTGTGTGTGTGTGTGGGGGGGGGGGTTGTTTGTCTATGTGTGGCCCTGTGATGGACTGGCGACCCGTCCAGTGTGTACCCCTACCTCTCGCCCTATAAGCGCTGGGATAGACTCCAGCAGACCCCTGCGACCCTGAAAAAGGGAATAAACGCGTTAGAAGATGAAGTAGTAAGAGTAGTACGTCCGCGTTGCTGTTCGGCAATCCAGTTGGTGGCGGTAGTGCACCTTAGAACTGATTTGCCAACCGCCAATAAGCATAGAAGAAGAAAAAGAAGAAGCAAAAATGAGAAGTGTTGTAAAAAATTTTTTTTTTTTGCGACACGCCGGAAACACGTACTTCCTGTTGGAAGCATTGGATTTTAGGATGTTGACTAAAGTTATCCGAGCATCTAATACGGAATAAAAACAAGTTTAATTATGGCGTTTAACATATAATATATTATTACAGTAATAATTTGTATGCGTCATGTGATAGTTCAACAGCTCAGAATTTCCATCAGTCTATGACACACACACACACAGATCTAAGAATGGGGAAGTAAATTATTAATGTGTGTCACACACACACACACACACACACACACACACACACACACACACACACACACACACACACACACACACACACACAGTGCTGGGAGAACAACATAAGGATGCAGACCCTTGGCATCTTCCTATGGACGTGTGACATCTTCCCATAGAACAACATCAGGTACACTATAATCACTGGTCCAGGATCAGAACCTTTCTCTTGCGTGGGTTTTCCGGGTACTCTGGTTTCCTCCTACAGTCCAAAACATGTACAAACGGTTGATTGGTGATTCTAAATTGCCCGTGTGTGTGTGTGTACCCCTGTCTTTTGCCCTGTCTGTGTGGCCCTTGTGACCCCAAATTATGGAATAAGCAGTTTAAAAGCTGAATGAATGCATGAATTCAAACATAACAAATTGTCTTAATACTATAAATGAATGAATAAATAAAATGCAGTATGATATCTACTAAATATTCAAGGGTACTGTAGTTTATACCTACAGTAAATCATTTCAGAAGATAAAAGATATGATTTATGGCTAAATAATGAATAGATCTATTGCTTATGTGACCCCAGATGTCCTCCTTGTCCATTTACTTTACACTTCCCAGGATTTTGGCCAAATAAAATATATCACTCAGTTCATGACCTGTCAGATACACGACTACTGGTTTATGGCTGTAGGTTTTATTTTACTATAACAGAAAGTTTACTTCCTTTAAGTGACATAAATGTTAGCTGTTCTGAATAAAGGCTTTGTGTGTTTAAACCCGGCTTAAGGTGGCGCGGTGGCATAGTGGTTAGCACAGTTGCCTCACAACAACAAGGTCCTGGGTTCGATTCCTGGGCCGGTGAATTTTCTGTGTGGAGTTTGCATGTTCTCCCGGCGCTTGCATAGCTTTCCTGTGGGTACTCATGTGGGTTTCCTCCCACCATCCAAAAACATGTACATTAGGTGCTTCTAAATTGCACAAACGAGTGAATGTGTGTGTGAGTGTGTGTTCATCTATGTGTGGCCTTGTGATGGACTGGCGGCCTGTTCAGGGTATACTCCTGCCTCTCGCCCTATGTTTGCTGGAATAGGCTCTAGCAGATCCTCAGGACTCCGAATTAGGGAATAAGAGGGTAAGAAGATGAACGAATGAATTTTGTTAAGTTTAAGTCAATATAAATTTCTGTTCAAAAGCATCACATTATTTATCTGTCTCTCGATTCTGGCTGGCCTAATCTCTAATCTTCTCTAGGCAAACTTAGAGGGGTGCCAAAACTTGTACTCAAAATATTATAATGAATCTACATACAGAGGCAAATCAAGATTAACTGCATATAATTACTAGTCGGTAATTGTTTAGTGCTTGTTCTTGAACAGAATGGCAATCTTTATGCAACCCACACTGTTTAGTAATTGCGTTATTCATTGGATTATTCAACAATTTTTTTGTGCAAATGATTAAAGATATTAAATCACTGTAAATGTATTATTATTTTTGTTATTACATGCTAATATATTAACCAGGTAGCTATTAGGATGTTCTGGAAATTTATCAAGCTGCTATTATCGTTCGATCATTCATCGTCTAACCTGCTTAATCCCTAATTCGGGGTCACAGGGGTCTGCTGGAGTCTATCCCAGCTCACATAAGGCAAAAGACATGGGTGCACATAGACGAACAACCACACACACAAACATTCACTCCTATTGGGCAATTTAGAATCATCAATCAACCTAATGTACATGTTTTTGGACTGTAGGAGGAAACCAGAGTACCCAGAGAAAACACACGCAAGCGTAGATATCCCAGAATACAATCAGGAAGCCAATAATGAGTCTGAAAAAGATATAGGACTAAAAGTAGGTTTAAGGGTGCGAATACTTATGCACAGCACCATATCAGTAGGTTATCTAACTTATAAAGGGCATTTTATCTTTCCGGGATTCAGTAATGGAATAGTGCCACAGTGGTTATTTAAGGAAGGAAGGAGAGGGTGGGGGATGGGGGGGGGCGCTGATGAGGTAATCCGACTCTTAGGAAGCCTGGTCACATGACTTCCCCGACAACACAGAGTGAATAGATCAGCTGAGAGTAAGTGCAGGAAAGTGAAACCTAAATCCCGCTCCTGCTTTTCTTCTTCACTCCTGCGTTTCTCCTGCTTTGTGCATTTAAACAAATCAGAGATTCCATAAATCTTGTCCTGAAAAAGATGGATGGATACAATCGATTTTTTTTTACTGACCTGGAATCAACTTGTACTTCTCTTCCTGTTTCTCCTAAAATGAAAGTTAAGGAAGGGCTGTAATTGGCTGTTGCTTTCTGTTTCCTTTCCTCATGATGTTTTTCCATTGGTTTCTGTGTATCAGGGAGGTGGAGAGATATAAAAACAACAACAGACACATTTCTTTTCAGTCTCTGGGTTTTCACTCATACTGACTGCTCTCCTATGGTAAGAATAATGTTATTGATATATATATATTCTAAAGGATGGACTATTTAATCATGGCGGATGTTTAGATTTTATTCACACTGTTTAACCATTAGTTTTCTAATATGAAAAGTATTTTATTAATATGCATATTCATTTAATCATTTATTTGCTATATTAAATGATGGTTTCATCCTTTTTTTATATTGAACTTAGAAATCATGACATATATCATTTATTGAACATAAATGATATCATTTATTGAACATGCTTGGGAATCGAACCCGGGACCTTCCTGTTATTATATATACTCTGTAATAATCACTTTATTTCACAAATAATCATTTATTTCCTTACTTTTATATGTATATATAATAACAGGAAGGTCCCGGGTTCGATTCCCAAGCAAGAGGTCTTTCTGTTCCGCGTTTGCATGCTTTTCCCCCCCGCGCTTGTGTGGGTTTCCTCTGGGTACTCCGGTTTCCTCCCACAGTCCAAAAACTTGTACATTGGGTAGATTAGTAGCTCTAAATCACGCATAGGAGTGAGTGTGTGGTTTGTCTATGTGTGGCCCTGCGATGGACTGGCGACCTGTCCCAGGGTGTATCCCTGACTCTCACCCAATGTGTGCTGGGATAGGCACCAGTAGACCCTCATGATCCCGAATTAGAGAATAAGTGGGTGAGAAGATGAATGAATGAATGAATGAATGAATGAATGATGAAGTATTTTAAGCATCTACTGTGTAATAATCAGTTTATTTCCTTCATTTAAAACTCCTGTTAACTTTACATCACAGATTTAACCTCTTGGAGAACTGTAGTTCAGATCATCTGCTGTTGCTTAATAATGGGGTTTTCTTTTTTTTTTTTGCAGTTAAAGAAATGGGTAAACCCAGTAAAAAGGTCATACGACTTGTAGAAGGTCATCCTAATGGAATCCCACTCTCGAAACTTGCTACCTTCTATAATCAGAAATATCATCATAATCTAATCGTGTCCGAGATCGGCTTCTCCAGCATTGCTGATTTTATCGGCTCTTTAAACGAGCACCTGCTGGTGAAGAATGGGAAGATTTTTCACAAAAACCACTTACTTCAGAACCAGGACAATGACAACAGGATGACAGAGGTTGAAGTGGCTCAAAGCCTACCAGAAGGTATTTTTCTCTTCATTATTAGTCGGATAAATAGGTTCAACCAGGCAGGCAGCATAAACCGGGTTGAATCATTTCTTATATTCCCATCTCATACCAAGTGTTAAGGACATTTTATAGGGTTCTGACTTTTGCTTTCAGATTTTCAAAACGCAGACCATGACAACACATTACAAGAAGTGCTGGAATTGATTCAGGAGCACCCGGAAGGCATGCCTATCAAGAAACTATCGTCCTTCTACAATATTCGCTACAGAAAAAACCTGACGGTTTCAAACCTAGGCTTTGCTTCACTCAGCAGTTACATCAAGTCTTTGTCAAAGAATTTGTTGGTGGAAAATGGCAACATCTTCCACAAGGCTTTGCCGAAAGAAACCCTTTCTACAAGAAAAGCTAACTCTGAAATGTCTGTTGGTGCTGCTTGTCACCCAAAGGAAGGTGAGATGAGCAAAGCGGAGCTGCTTGAGAAGGTTAATGAGGTTATCCAAGTCTATCCGGATGCTGCAACCTCCATTACACAGCTGATGAATGGCTACTTTTTACATTTTGGGTCTATACTGCCACTGGGGCTGTACATTTCATTATACGACAGTCAGACCAGCACACAGACGGCGAATGTTTACCATGGCAAAATTATCGCAGGACAGAAAGCAGGAAACCCTCCTAGTACGTAAAGTCGGCACAAGTCGAACCTCAGAGTTCAGCTTAGTTTCATCTCATGTTTGATCTCATGCTTGACATTTATCATTTCTTTAGTGTTTTATTCTCATTAAAGTGATCGTTTGAGATTTCTATGAACGACATACTATAATTATTGCTTATCTTCACGTCTTTATGCTTTTTCCGTTCAACAGCTTCAATAAAAATGCTCACTTCACCCACCGCAAGCCCACAGCCTGCTCCAGTGACTGAGGAACTACTACGTTCCAAGAGTGCTTCTCCTGTATGGCGTGTCACTGCAACTCCACCTCCTGCGGATTCCAGTCTAACATCTTCACTAGATTTCCCTCCACTCACCACAAGACCCTCCCGAACGGAGGACAGGAGACATGGCCAAGAGGGAAGCAAGCTGGTGTTCCGTGAAGCCCACCATGCTCAGCTACGAGAGGTGCACGGAGCCAACGTTCGTGCAGTAGAAGCTTTAGAGATAAATGAGAGCACAGATCGGCGCAAAACTAGACATAGTACAGAGGAGATAAACAGCCTTGTCGAGGATGCTATTCGAGACCTTGCAACCCAAGGGGAACACGTCACCTTGGAGAAGGTTTTAGTCTTTACTAAATCTGGAAGAAATGAAAATTTTCACCTGGAGCTGGATTTTATGAAGTAATATTTTGCTTTTATAGGTGGTAAACAAAGTGTGCAGGCTTTTACAAGTGCCATCCCTGAATGCAATGGGAATCAGATCTTATTGGCAGCTTCCTGCTCTAAAGGAACTCGAGCGTACCATTAAAGAGATCAACCTTTTTGTTCAGGTGAAATTTTTTTTTTATAGATCTTCCTGTTCATTCTGATAAGCATTTATATTATGTGAAAATAAATACATTTAAATTAGTTTTCTCCAGAGGGCAGGACAATGGCTTAGTGGTTAGCATGTTTCCTCACAGCCTGGGGCAATTCTGTATTTACTGTAGGTTGACTCGTGAATTCGAAATTGGTCATAAAAAGAGTGAGTGTGTGTGTGTGTGTGTGGCCCTGCGATGGACTGGCGAGCTGCCCAGGGTGTACCCTTCCTGCCTTTCATCCTCTTAGAGAACTGTGATATGCTCCAGAAGATCCCCGTGATCCCAAATTAGGGAATAAGCGTGTATAGAAGATGACTGAATAAATGAATAATTGATTGATTTAGTATTGGCTTGGAAAGTCTCGCTCTCCATCCATCCATCCCTCCATCCATCCCTCCATCCATCCCTCCCTCCATCCATCCCTCCATCCATCCATCCATCCGCAGGAATATAGTGCAGGGATATACTGTACATATACATGCATGCTTGTGGGAAATGGTAGTAGAGCCATGGGTAAGGTGTTGGTTAATTTCCCAGCACCCCCATGATGCCCCTGTTGGCCCCTAAATCAAGATCCTTAACCCTTAACTGCTCATAAAATGTTAAGTAAAAATAGATAATGTCTATGAATAATTATGAATGCACATACAATACACATAGCTGACCAGTATGTATTTTTCCTGTACGCTGTTAGTCGATGGAAGTGACCACTTCCATGTGCACTCTATACGAGCTGGGACAGGCTATTGCCAGCATCAAGAACAAGAAACGGTTTGAAGAGCTCCACCTAGGCCCTCTCTCTAAAATACCAATTATTCATCGGCTGTTTACCATAGACAGCAACACAAAAGATGATGATATACACCAGATCGAGACTGTGGATCTTCTTAGGGTGAGACCTTTTATCCTTTGCATTATGTTTGGTTTCTTCATTGTTTTTCTAATAATATGTAAATAACAATAAAACATCTTTTTTTTTTTTTTTTTTTTTTTGCAGAGTCTTCGTAACTTTAGAAGAAAGCAAAACAAGCCCAAGGTAGATCTTGCGGAGTTTTTGCAGTACCTTGCGGATCAGTACAGTTGTGATTCACCCTATGCACTTGGAATCCGAATTCAGAGTGTTGGGCTTCCCATTTCAGTAAGTCAATGTTGCAGCACATTTGTTTCCGCAATCTATAATCGTCAACCTTTTCAATCGATGTCTTCTTGTTTGGTTTCAGACCTTATCCAAGGCATATGGGTGTGAGAGCGCTTGCTTGGAGAGAGCCAGAGAAACCATTCAGAAGGAGATTGAAGAGGAGGTACAGACCAGACTGTGGAAGATAAAAAAGACTTTACTAGAGCCAGCACAGGGATTGCCGCTCTATTCCTCTATTGGTAGCCTGGAACTGAGGAAGAAGTACACCAGTTTGAAAGCTTCAGATGCTGTCCTTGAGGTCTTTCAAAACTCTGTGGGCATCTTCAGTTCAAGGATGACTAAGGTAAATGGGATTGGGTTTAGTGTTTACCGTCTACCTGTTTACTGATCTGTAGATGAAAAGATGTTCACTTTATTGTGTATTATATTACTTTATTCATTCATTCATTCTTGGTCTATCACGCTTGATCCCTAATTCGGGAGCACAGGGGATTGCTGGAGCCTATCCCAGCGTAAATAGGACGAGAGGCAGGAGTAAACCCTGGACAAGTTGCCAGTCCATCTCAGGGCTACACATAGACAAACAACCCCACACACTCACACTCACTCCTATGGGCAATTTAGTATATATTTATAGCAACAACAAAAAAAAAAAGTTCAAACAGGAAGTACTTTACCTACAATATAAAATGGCCCCATTCGCTGACTTTGTGATAAAATTACTGAGGACAAAACTTCTATTTTTGTATTTGCAGCGAGTTCAGGACTTTCTTTTGTGCGTATCAGAAGACAGGCTGGCCCGGACCTTGTTTCAACTGGCTATCTGTGGTGGCTCTCTGGCCATCCCGAATGACCTCGCGCCGAAGGAGAAAGCGCAAAAACAAACCCAGGAGCAGAAAGCATCTGGAAAGAAGGCAACTGAGATGCTTCCTACTGAAGGTGGCGTTTTGTAATTTTTGTAATTGACAGTCTTTGCTTTTTATGTTCCAGAACATTCAGTATAACAAGGGTTTCAGCACTTGAGTAATAATGTCCATAGCTCTTAACTCTCAACCATTTTATTTGATTTGGTGATAGATGCTGTAAAGCAGTATTTCCTGGACACTATATCCAGCTTCATGGGCACTGTGACGCTACCATATCTCAACCGCCTGGAAAGAAAAATAGCAGAGCATTTCAGGTTTAAGGAGTTTAGCCAACTACATCTGGGCTCCTTCCTTGAATTCCTGCTCAAAAACATGCAGGTCTTTCAGAGCATCATTTAGAATGTAAATGGTGTGTTGTGCTGTATCCAGTAATGATGAAGCTTGCTCTGCATTCCTTTACAGATTCTACAGGATGCTGCAGGAGGCGCTGTGGCTATTGGCAACCAGGAAGTTCGAGCCAATGGCTTTAGACCCAGCCAGCAAGATTTGTATGAGTTTATTAGGCAATGTGGAGAGACGGATCCTTCAAAAGTAAGCAATAAGTAATTTATGGCTGGAAATCAGTACTACAGTGATTAACACACTACACCGGTCCATCCTTATACCATATCCATTTAATACAAATTAGTTAAAGCAAGTAGTCCAAGACCCAGGGTGACGCGGTGGCCTAGTGTTTAGCACGGTTGCCTCATAACAAGAAGGATCCGGGTGGGCAAGGGGGTATTTCTATGCGGAGTTTGCATGTTTCCCCTGCGCTTGTACATAAGATTGAGTAGTGACTCTAAATTGCCCATAGAAGTCAGTGTGAGTGTGTGTGGCCCTGCAAAGGACTTTCAGCCTATGTGCACTGGGATAAGCTCCGGCAGATTCCCGTGACATCAAATTAGGGAGGAAGTGAGTTAGAAGATGAATTACCCAAGTCCAGAAATTCCATATGTTTATAATAAGGGTGCTAGACTTCTGTTACATCCTGTATATCCATGTAAGTGACAAAAACCTGTCTGTCTGTCCGTCCATCCGTCCATATCCATCCATCTATCTATCTCTTCTGGAAGCTGGTTACAACTGTGGGCGGCATGTTAGCTAATGATTGAATTGATCTGATTGGTTTATTTATATCCAGTGATCCTAGCTGCAATTTATTTTGGGCATATACCATTTAGGTGTGGAAGTCAGTAGGATCAGTGATGGTGGTCTGACACACACATATTATAATAATAATAATAATAATAATAATAATAATAATAATAATTGTTCTTTATCATTTGTCTCCGTGTTTAAGCAGCTGCTATTTACCGAAGCTGCCATCAGGAGTCATTACAATGTTCAGGATAGTCGAGAGCTGGGCTACGGAAAACTTCGCACCCTCGCAGATTTCGCCAGGCGCCAGAAGGAGCTGTGCGACGGGACCAGTGTTGTGTTCTATGAATGCCCTCTGCTTCCTAAAGAACCAGAGTGAGACACATATTTCATTCCTTCTCTCTCTCTCTTTCACATACACACACATACTTCATTCATTTATTCATTCGTCTTCTAACCTTCTTCTAACACACACTCACACCCACTCCTATGGGAAATTTCATAGGAGTCACCAATCAACCTAAAGTACATGTTTTTGGACTGGTGGAGGAAACTGGAGTACCCAGAGAAAACCCACACAAGCACAGAGAGAACATGCGAACACATTTAGTGTTAGTGGTAGTGAAGGTCCCAAGTCTGATTCCGGGGCAAGGGGACTTTCTATGTATGTCTTCCCCGTGTTTCCTCTGGGTACTCCGGTTTCCTTCCACAGTCCCAAATCAAGGTTGATTGGTGATTCTAAATTGCCCATAGGATTGCGTGCCTGTGTGTCTGTGTGGGTGTGTGTGTGTGTGTGTGTGTGGTTGTTTGTCTATGCATAGCCCTGCGATAGACTGGCGACCTGTCCAGGGTGTACCCCTGACTTACGCCCTTTGTGTGCTGGTATAGGCTCCAGCAGACCTCCGTGACCCCACACTAGGATATAAGTGGGTTAGATGATGAATATATGATGAGATAAGAACTATACAATGGAAAACCTTTGTCTTAGGGACATGCAGATGAATTCAGTAGGCCTGCTGGGGGATGTGAGCCGGGAACAGGCGGTGGCGAGTCTTCTTTCTGCTCCATTGGTAGAAGATTTGGCTGAATGGAGTCTGTGGGAGTTGGTCTTTCAATCCACTCATGGACCACTAAAACACTTTATCGACAAATACTGTGGTACGTCAGCACAACTACATGACAAATCCTCTAACTTCAGTACGAAGCAGCTTCTGTTTGTGTTCTGCACCTTCCTCCGGTCCACCACTTTTGACCGACTTTTAATAATGTTTGTTTGATGCAGGTAACACAGACCTGCTGGCTTTGGAAGTGTCTCCTGGAGTGCTGTTGAGAATCACCTCTGTCACAGGTGATAAATTCTTCTCACAAGCCACCCAGGCCCTTGACCCTGCAGGTACCGCCGGTCACCTGGTGTCCATCGTTGTGCGTGATGGAATTTTAAACACCCCCACAGCACTGCTTGCCAATCTGATGGAAAGTTCGCTAGCGGCTGCAGCTGCAAAAGAAGGTACGAGCTTATTTCTGGACTGAGTCATTTAAAAGTAACTTTAAAACTGAATAGATTTATCTTCTAACCTTTTTAGATAATCACATATATAAACAGTTGTGCCTGTTAAATGGATGGATTAATATGAAGTATTTATTGATCTCTAATATAATATTTATAGAATGATATAATATCAGTAAAATAAATGCTTTAGGGAAAAAAATACTTTTGAACCTGACTAGAGTAGAACACCAAGACTACTTGCTTCATTCATTCATTCATTCATTCATCTTCTTTATTCCCTAATTCGGGTCATAGGAGGCTGATGGAACCTATCCCAGCGCACATAGGGTAAAAAGGCAGGTGTATATCCTGGACAAGTCGCAGGGGCACGCATAGACAAACAACCACACACACACTCACTCACTCACTCACTCACTCACTCACTCACATACTCACTCACCCACTAACACACCCACTCACTCACTCACTCACTCACTAACACACCCACTCACTCACTCACTCACTCACTCACTCACTAACACACCCACCCACTCACCCACTCACTCAAACACATTCACTCACTCACTCACTCACTAACTAACACACCCACTCACTCACTCACTCACTCACTCACTAACACACCCACCCACTCACACATTCACTCACACTCACTCACTCACTCACTCACTCACTCACTCACTCACTCACACACTTACTTACTCACTCACACACTCACTCACTCACACACTAACTCACTCACACACTCACACACTCACTCACACACTCACTCACTCACACACTCACTCACTCACACACTCACTCACTAATTCACTCACACACTCACACACTCACTCACTCACACACTCACTTACTCACTCACTCACTCACTCACTCACTCACACACTCACTCACACACTTACTTACTCACTCACACACTCACTCACTCACACACTAACTCACTCACACACTCACTCACTCACACACTCACTTACTAATTCACTCACACACTCACTCACTAATTCACTCACACACTTACTCACTCACACACTCACTCACTCACTCACTCACATGGGCAATTTAGAATTACTAATCAGTCTAATTGACTGTTTTTGGACAAAACCTGGAGCATGAGGAGAACATGCAAACTCAAAAAGAAATCAAACTTGAACTTCTTTGCTTTGAGGCGGCCATGCTAACCACTACGTCACCACGCTGCCCCTTCTTCTACATATACTTTCATATACATTAAATTGTACATTTGTTTGCAGATGTTTTTCTTCTTCTTGACTCTCCATTTGGAATAAGTCCAGTCATCATCTAACATGAATGAATGCCTAAAACTAGTTTTCTTTGCCCCAGATCCATCCCTGGGTGAAGACAGATGCTCCTTCAGCATGGTGGCCAAGTTTGTGCTCGATTGTGTAACCCGGATGCCTACACGAATTTGTAGAGAACTGCTGCAACAGGTGGTGTTAACACATTGCAAATACTGTTAAAAGGATAGATACGTGGGGACATTTTTAAGCAAAGTTATTCATTCATTCATTCATTCATCTTCTTACCCGCTTATTCCCGAATCCGAGGTCACGGGGTCTGCTGCGCCTATCCCAGCACACATAGGGCGAGAGG
>JAOTRA010077649.1:0-13318 GCA_026260255.1 Pseudolaguvia tuberculata | reverse complement strand
GGGAGGAAACCGGAGCACCCGGAGGAAACCCACGCAAGCGCGGGGAGAACATGCAAACTCCGCACAGAAATATCCCGATCCGGGTTTCGAACCCGGGGTCTTCTTGTTGTGAGGCGACTGTGCTAAAAAAGGAAAATAAATATTTCATAAATGCTGGCATTTTTGGTTGTGAAGCTGCTGGTTGATTTATAGGGTTCACCATAAAGAAGTGGTTCAAATCTCAGTCTGAATCTCTACAAAAAATGTTGCCAATATTTTCTGACAGGCTTCAGTGATGGATACACGAATAAATTTAGAGATTTATTGAGTAGAAAATACGAAGAAATTGTCTTTTAGCAAACAGCTCTTTTATCTCAGACCTGCGGCTCTTCTGTAATGGTGGAAAGGTTTGATGTGATCGGTCCACTCCGTCCCTCTCCACGTACATTGAGGCTTGAGATGGACCAGACGTCACTCATTTCTGCACCGTGTGGGAGGGTGGAGAGAAAAACCAGAGTGGGGTTATTCACAGGACAGGACAGCTGAATTGCGGCTTACATCGTTACAAGGGAACATGCAAGGGGTCGGGGTAAGTTCCTGATCCACTGAAAACACGTTCCACGGTGAATCTTTAGAGAAAAGAGGGTTCCAGCGAATACACTGAACTTCAGTGGAATCTATGACACAAAAAGTGATGCAGATCATAGCAACGCAGACGATGGGCTTGCAGACCAATGTAGACTAAACAGATGTAACAAAGCAATAGGGGCAATGGTATTGTATAGAGGAGGTGTTGGGGTGAAAGATTTGTTAGTAACATCATTTTATACACTGCATCCCAAATGGGCAGTTATAGGAACAAGCACATTTTAATAAATGACATGACATGCAAGAGATGCTGTAAAATGAAAATAGTACTTGAAAGAAGTTAAAGGGAAAGAAAGGTTACACGTTTTCTCTTTGGATCTCAATTGGATATAAATTACACTTTGATTAGTTATTTAATAATTATTAGTACTATTTTACCACTTTTATTACTACACTTTGGAACATGGCTGTGGGGATTAGCTAAAGCTACATACATCGTAAGGCTTTCACTCAGGTCTGATTTTTTTGTATAGCTGTTTGTTTTGTAACATTGTTGTGTTATTATTACATTTGTAATAATAGCATGTTCTGGACCTGAAGGTGTGTGTGTGTAGTGTGTGTAGAGTCAGGATTGGTCTGACAGTGACGTAGTCGCCGTCAGTAAAATCGATTTTATATATATATATATAAACTGTTTTAAGTAAAGTAGAATGATGACGAAACAATCGACATTGATGTAAAAGTTTCAACAATTCAGAAACAACAGTTCACACTGCCGTCGCACTGCAGAACATCTGGCTGGTGTCGGATTTAATATCACGTATGGCAGTGACACAATTGGGACTGAATCAAATCCATGTGGTTCATACTGTTCAGAAACAGAACAGTTTGATTTGGGCCACTTTGGCCTGCAATGTAAACGAATCCCCAAGACATTCAAGGCTTTGCACAGAGGATATAAGTTCTATTGCAGCAAACTTTATGGAACAGGTTTGGATATGGAAAGAAGAGAAATACTAATAGTGTAATCATAAGCTGGATTATTCATCTAATTTGGGTGTGATTAGCATCTACATGCACATACTGGAAGCAGTGCAGCAGAGAGAGAAACATTTAATGGAACTAATATTAGGTTGTAAATGGAGGTCGGCGTCTGGTAGAGTAAAGCGCTTGACTGCACACGACTGTATAATAGCATTAAAGTAAAAAATTAAAAAAAAAAATTTTTCCTCGAAGATGTTAAGGGTAGAGACATTACAGCATTGTGAAATGGGTTTTTTGGTTTTACATATTCTAGCCAGACAGGAAGCAGAAGGTCATCCATGTTACAGCTCCCCTGTTTAAAGAGCTATAAAGAAAGCACAGTGAGGGCAGCTTGGCAGCACTGGGGTTTGAACTATAAACCCTCTGGATCTGTCACTCAAAGCTGCTTTAACTGTTAAAACATCTGTGCTGACTAAAAGATATAAAATATAAATGAAACTAAAAGCTTGGGACCTAAACTGCGTATTCGCAGATGCTGATGGGATTTGGTTTAGGAATGGGTATTGCCTACGGATTCATGCGATCGTTACACATAGGGAAGCTCACCTGTCCGAAATTTGCTGTACAATCCATTCTCATGCACTTGCTTGCTGTCTGACCAGAAAGGCAAGCCTCGTTCTCGCCACCTACAAGAAGCAAAAGAAATGCTTATGAGAACACCCCGTACGTACCAAGATCCTGATCAATTCTTTTTCATGTTTAATAGAAAGACCAATGATAAACTGATCAACCGAGACTTTAGAAGAACCTGGGAAATAAATACAGATTCCAGCTCACCAGTGGAAGATGAAAACAATGGTGATGAGGAGGGCGGACACAACGTCGGTTAGACTCCACATCAGACTGTACTCCTGTGGGGTCTGTGTTAGAAAAAAAAAATTATAACATATATCCATGTCTTAAAGAAATAGACCGACATTCAACTTATCACAAATGTAGTGATGTCAGTGGTGGGCCGTCAGGGACAGCAAGCTCTTCTCTGGTGGCCTAAACACCATCCAAAGCTGATCTATATTCACAACCTAAATTACAATTGTTCCATTAAATTCTATTAATTAATTGCCAACCTTTTATTCTCTTCATTTTATACTGTTTCTCTCAGCTGCACTGCTTCCAGTACGTGGATGTTGGTTTCTATATGCGGTCATTTTTATTGAATCTGTTTAAAGCCTTCAGAATCAGTTCTGCCGCCCATGTAATTAAAAATATATAAGCTGGGGCAAATTGCTAATTGGTTAATACTATTAAAGACCGTTTACTTAATCAGATTTGATGGCCGCTAGATGGCGTACAATGACATCAGCATTTTTCCGTCCTCTGATTGGTAAATTCTTACAGCTTAGCTCAAGCTAGCAAAACAAGTTTATACAATTGCGGTTGTAGGGTAGAGGTTTGTAGTTTTGACCAGGTTTCTTCCTTTCCTTTAATAAAAACGGTTTTCAACATCAATACATCCAATCTCTCTCCCTCTCTGTGTGTGTGTGTGTGTGTAATGCTACGGCATGTTATATTGAGCTTTTGTATAGGATTGACATGATGGTGGTATTAAAAGCTGTATCATTCAGGTAAGTCCATACTGAAGGTCCAGGTACCAAATGCACCAGCTGCCAGTGGTTAGCGAGGTCAGTTCCTTTCGTTTTAAAGCTATACCGTTATTTTAACTAACCTTGGACATTCAATATGTCTCGTCTTCAACCAGTGGGCTGTATGGTAGTGTAGGTGTGTCGCTTACCATGAGAAAGATAGGCTTGTGAAGGAGCTTGAGGAGGTGTGGTGCATTGGTGGTGACTGAATGAGCTCCAGCACACCAGGCCAAAGAAAACAGCCATGGCTGACTGATGACATACAGGTTAGTGCTGATGTTCACGGAGGCATATTTACTAAATAACAAAAAAGACACACATGGCAGGATTATAATATGAATGAATGTATTTCTAACCCGTGAATTAGATAATTAGATATGCCTGCTTAAATTAATAACCCAGGTTGTGTGTAAGATTCTTTAGAAATTACATGATGTTAATTAAGATCTCCAACATCTGTACTGTAATTCAGTTTACACATTTATCCACTATACTGCCAAAAGTTTTGGTCACATGACCATCAGATCCCTATGTGGTTCCTCTCCAAAACTATTGCTATAAATATGGAAGCCCACAGTTGGTCTAGAATGTTTTTATAGGTTATAACATTACATTATTTCTTCAGTGGAACTAAGAGACTCCAACACTGTTTCAGCATGACAATGACCCTGAGCACAAAACTCCTGAACTTAATTATCACATACTGGGTTGCTATTATTAGAGCCTTGATCTTACCACCATTGAACCCCTTTGGGATGAACTGGAATGGTGACTGACCGACCCCAGACCTCCTTACCTGACATTAGTGTCTGATCTCACTAATACTGTTTGAGCTGAATGAAGAGATTCTCACATTCAAACACAACATTGGACTGAAGAATTTCGATAGAATAACAGACACAAAACACATCTGAATCTGATGGTCAAATGGCTGCAAACATTTGTCAAAATGGTATATTAATGCACTAAATCATAAACATTATGGTGTAATATAAAGTGAAACATTTAACAAGAAATGGTACAGGCACTACAGTGTTGAATGAACACCGCCATTGTTTTGGTAGGTGTGGTGCCACCAGTTTTAGGTAAAGGTAAAGTGCACACACAGAGATAAAATGGAGGTCTGTTTAGAGTACTGGCTTCCTCTTCCTGCTACAGGACTAATCTCAACATTGGCACACCTCAATTTCCTGGCACCCTCGACCCTGCATCTGCGTCAATGCTCCACTAAAGGATAACAGCACCACTGCCTCACCTGCGTATCCACATTTTCACCTTATACCTACAGATATAACCTATCTTCTAGTTTTTATGATGCATCAATGATACCCTGCGAATGACACAATACATCATAATCTATTTCTAAAGTACATAAGCCTAGTGGATCTCAAAATGAGTGACGTGCAGGTGTGTCATTAATGACTGCAGTCAATCAAAACCTTTTAGCTGGGTTGAAATCCCACTACCCCCAAGTTGCCATTCCTGGGTCTATAAGCAAGACCCTTACAAGTGGTGGCGCAGTGGTTGACACGATTGCCACACAGCAAGAAGGTCTAAGGTTTGATTCCTGCGCAAGGGTTTTTTCTGAGTTTACATCTTCTCTCCTTGCCTGCCTAGCTCTGGGTACTCCAGTTTCCTCCCCCAAACCAAAAACATACACTCAATCCTATAGCTAAATTAGAATCGCTAATCAACCTAATGTATAATTGTGTATGGTTGTTTGTCTATGTGTAGCCCTCAATGTGCTGGCAACCTGTCTAGGGTGTAGCCCTGCCTTTCACCCTATATGTGAGATAGGCTTCCGATGATATCCCCATAGTAGGGATATAAACGGGTTAGAATAAGATGAGTAAGATAAATGAATGAATAATCCAGAGCAGCATGTTTGTGAAACCTGGACAACAGTAAAACAGGTGTGTCTACCTGATCTGCTGCTGGGACATAGCGCTGTAGTGCAGGTTGAGACGGACAATGTTGTTCTCCTGCAGTTCCTCGATGGACGCCTGGCTTCCAGAAGTCTGCTGCAAATCTGGGTCCAGGTTCTGCACCAAGTCCCTTTCATCAGCTGGAAGCCACAGCACCTGAACACACACACACAGGAATCATCAAATATGTCTTAGTCTTATTTAAGAAGCCAAAAAACAGAAAGTCAAGTGTAAAAAAAATCACAAGCACTTAATTAATTATTAATATAAATAATAACATATTTACAGACATGCCCAGCCTGCGTGTTTATTTTTTACTCTCATTATAAAAAAACAAACGATGTTGAGCAAAGTGTACACTTCATGCTATGTAACTGAACCTCTGTACTACCTGGTGAGAGTTGATAAAGGATTCTTTATGAATGACCTCCAAGGTTCGGGTAATCCATCGGTTACGGTATGGATGACCTGGAGGTGGCCGATAAAGGTCAAAGATCACCAAACGTTTGTGCTGTGCAGCCAAGTCCAAAAACTCTTTCAGTGTAGGCACCGTCTGGTTCTCCACCTGCGCTCGGTCTTCCGGGTCCAAAGAAGAAGCTGTACCAAACGGATCTCTCTGGAAAAATGATGTGATCGTGGACATTAATAATCAGAGGTAATTATTACAAATCTGACCACTGAACCCTCTTCTATATCAGTCTTATACTGGTTGTCATGTGCCACTCAATATTTTCTACTACACTACAATAGTGTGTGTGTGGGGGGGGCCCTGTCCAGGGTAAACCACTCCTGCCTTTGCCCTAGAACAGGCTCCAGCAAATGCACATGATCCAGACGGGCCCTTAACCGCCAATTACACAGTTATATAAAAGAAATAACTATAAGTTGCTCTGGATAATGGTATCTGCCAATTGCAGTAAAACTGCAGCAACCAGATGATGATCACAGCTGGATTGGTGTTCTACAGATGAATAACATCATCTTACATAGCATTGATCATAATGTCTTGGTTAGCTATGGTAATCCTCGCTCCCACACAACGTCAGAGTGAACAACAGCTCGGGAACCGCCAAACAGTCCACCTTTGATCTGGTATCATTGAACTGAATGCATTACTGTAATACCAACAGCGTTACTGTCTGCAAACATCAAGGATGAAACCTGCATTCTCACCTGCAGGAACCAGTCTCCAGCATTCAGCATCTCCAGCTCATCCCAAGTAAACATGGCCGCCTGATCGTTTGTTCGGTCTGGAAACACCTTGCGTACATCGGTGGTTCTTTTCAATGTGCTGTCGTGCATGAGGAAAGGGACACCGTCGTAGCTTCCAGGAGAAAAAAAGACATGCGAGATTATTGTCATTCTGTTTACTGTGAACTACGTGAGACTTTTAGAGACGGCAGAGACTGCTGTGTTTATGTTTTTACACGGACATGGTTCAGCAACAGAATTCGGAATAACCGGTAGGACTTGCTGTGGTGGCAGGGTCCTACCACCAATACAGAATCGAGCAAGAACTCTGTACTTGTGTGTGACTGCTGCTTATCGTCAGTGAAGTTTGTGACTGTTCGATGATTTTTCACTTCAGTTCCTATTAGTTGATATTTAGATCTTTGTGTTGTTGTTGTCTCTGTATGTCCTGCACTTGTCCTGTATCTGCACTCCACTTATTGTCTTATATGTAGCATCATGGTCCTGGAGAAACGTTGTTACTGTGTATTGCTCTGTCATATACAGTTAATATGACAATAAAACTTCTTTGACTTTTGACATAATAACGCTGACATTCCAATTGGGGTGGGATATTAAATACATACATCTACCAAATTCAACAGATTTCCATTTTTGTTGGTTAGATTTTTCTATTAGAAAACAATAACCCCAGTCCAATACATGAGCCCCCAACATATCGGCTTAGTGAGCATCCCTGCATGAATATCACAATCATTTCCTGATTTGCCATAGATGTGGGAAGCAGGTTAAAGTCTACCACTATGAATGTGGTATTTTGGTAGCTATACGATAGATTATGTACCAGATAAACACACTGGATTTTCCTCTGCTATTATGTGTGACCTGTGACAGAACACTTCATTTCTCATGTTGATGCAACAGAGACATCAGCGGTCTCTTTACACAGACTATACCATCTCCATCTACTCTAACTTAAACACCACAAGGGGCTCCTGAGGGTACAGACAACCTGCTTACGAGATTAACTGTCAGATAATGAGCTCATTTGCACGTCATGGAAGAAGAGAGGTGACATGTGGAAGCTCTCGACGTTGAGCTCGACGTTGTCCAGCATGCTGCAGTCAGATCGACGTTGATAGGGATCAGAGAGTGGAGCGCATGGATAAACATTGCAGCCTTGTGGGATGGGAGATGTAATCAGGTGTAATCAGGAGGTGAAATCTTGTGATTGGGCTGTTCAATCAAGGTTTGCAATAATGTCATTTATGTAGAATAGAAAGAGAGAGACAGACAGACAGACAGACAGACAGACAGATCAGGATGATACTAGACAATATCGTGAAAGAAAGCTAAATATACCAAATACTGAAAAAAGGAAAGATGAGAGGCAGAAACATATAAAGAAGAAAGCCAGAGACAAAAAAAAAAAAAGACTTCAGCCACGATTGCTGGGGAAATGATAAAGGAATTGTGTGCAACAATAGGGAAAATTATTAGGGAATAATGGGCAAATTATTGGGGGGAATTTTGGAGGAATAATGAGAAAATGGGAATGTGGGGAAAATGTGGGGAAGTGGTAGCCTAGTGGTTAAGGTGTTGGACTAATACGAGAAAGACCGGGGAACCACTGTGGGCTCTTGAGCAAGGCCCGTAACCCACAATTGCTCAGGGACCAAATGTAAGTCGCTCTGGATAAGAGCGTCTACCAAATTGCCAAACTGTAACTATTACTGTAATGGTGGAGAAAATGATGAGGGAAATTCATTCATTTATTCGTCTTCTAACCCGCTTATTCTCTAATTCGGTATCACGGGAGTCTGCTGGAGCCTATCGCAGCACACACTGGGTGTCCACACATCCTGGACAGGTCACCGTCTATCGCAGGGCTGATGAAGGGAAATGATGAGGAAATGGAATAATGAGGAGATGGTGGCGTAAATGATGGCGGACATGCTAAGGAAAATGATGGGGGAAATGATGGGGGGGGAAATGATAGAAAGAATGATAAGAGAATAATAGAAAAAGACTAGTAGAATGGAGGAATTATGGGGCAGTAGTCGCTCAACTGTCTCCTAGTTATAGTTGGGATGACAAAGAAGACAGGAATTCAATCCACACCAATGGAAAAGAGACACTGAAAAAAGACTCAGCTCACCTAATAGTCACATCAGTCTCTAGTCCTTCCGCTCCAACATCCACAGCTTTCTGGAAGGATAGCTGTGTGTTTTCCGGTGCAAGCTGCAGGTATTACCACATGTCATTTTTGCAGGAATATAGATCATCCTGTGGTTCCCAAACTGGACATGAAGTTGTAATAAAGTTATAAAGTTGTAAGAAAAGTTGTGTGAAGTTGGCAGACTTTAGTGAAATTTAGAAGTGAAAAACAGCCGAAATATTAATCGAATATTTATGTTCCACACACAGGTTTTACTTTTAATGCTTCTACTTCAAAAGTGACTCATTTCTTTGTTTTTTGTCTCCATGTATGAGGTAGGTGGTGTAGAGCTTTTAATTCGTTTATTCTAAAAAATATATATGTAAAAAAAAATTTGGGAACCACTGCGACAGTCTGACGAAAATGTATCAATGGTGACTTTACCATGGGGGCCCCTCTGTGCCCAAAAAGGATAGGTGCTGGTCCCAGCATGCCCTCTTTAATACAGGGAGAATACATCCCCAGAGGAACCAGGTACAGAGCAAAAAGAACAGCCAGGTACAAACTCAAGATGGCCACCTGTCTCACTGCAACACAAACCGTGGAAATATTTCAAAAACTTGAAATGTCCGGAAGTCGTTCATAACGGCGTCATAAAAAAAAACCCTGATATGAACCATGGGGCCTAAACGGGCCTAAATTGACTTGATCAAATGTCCTATTAGAACAGGATTAGTATTAGCTAAGGAACTCTGGTCATTTGTAATGATGGCGATCAGAAAAAAACCCTTTATAAATGTCCAATAAATAAAACAGAAAACAAGCTGCTGTAATAGGAATAAAGCAGGCACTTAGGTCCTCATAACCAACATTTATAGCACAATTCCAAACGGATTTACTCAGCACTTATTCTGGAGCTTTCTGCAAATCTACACAGGAAGAAAAATAGATAAACATAATAAGCAATTGGTCAAGTTCGTATAATCCTATTGCTGCAATATAATCCTTTTAGAAGGTTTAGAACCAGAGTGCAAATAGTTAATTGCACAATAAGGGCAGTACTTGTTTTAATGTCTTTGCTGAATTTGAACAGCTGAGTTTCCTATAAAGACCAGGATGCGGTTTAGGCTTTAGTCTGAAGTAAAGTGGGTCTTTTTGTGTGGGAGTCATTTGTGTAATGACTGCAATGTCCTTGACTGTATAATAAAATGAGTCAGACCTTTCAACACGTAAAGAGAACATGTATTTTTTAAAACTTAAGCTAAATGAGTTTTTCAGGAGGGAGAAGGAGAGAAAGATATCAGTGTGTTATCCGAACAATAGTACTGGTGTGTCTGGAGCTGAGCGTCTGACACGGCCGGTGCGAAAGAGTGCAGGCCGAGTCAGGACCCTTACGTTAGTCATTCCTGCTTTATCTCTCTCTCTCCATCATTACTCAATCCTTTCGTCAAGACCCAGAATCAGAGCTTAGATATGACTCAGCCTCATGGTGCCCATGACAACACGGAGACAGAGGAATAAGGGAAAGAGCAGACGGAATACAAAAGAGGAAAGGAGAAAGTGAGCGAATGTGTCGTGCCACCATGCACTGCATAGCTATATGAGCAAGTTAAAAGTTTTGTACAAATATTAAAATATTTTTATTTTATGTTATATTAATATGGTCATGATCTAATTTAAGTAACTACATTTAAAGTGTTGCTTGCTTGCTATGGCAACACATATACTAAAGAGAAAATTATACAATATTTTTGGCTGTTTGATGGCGGTGTGGTGGTTAGCACGGCCGCTTCAGAGCAAGAAAGTCCCGGGTTTGATTCCTGGGAAATGAGTCTTTCTATGTAAAATTTGCAAGGGTACTCTGGTTTCCTCCCACATGTCCAAAAATAATAGGTTGAATTTTTACATTAACATTTTCCTATTCATGCTTTGCTACCCGTTACAGGCCAAAACATTTATCAGATGGCTTTTAAAAATCAATACTTTATGCATCTTCTAACCCACTTATTTCCAGATTCGAGGTCATGGAGTCCGCTAGAGTCCATCGCAGTGCCACACATAGACAAACAACCACACAAACTGTGGCAGGAAACGGGAAAACCAAAAGAACATGCAAACTTCCTGTCTTGGAAATTGACCCTGGGACCTTCTTTCTGTGAGGCGACACTACGCCAATATGCCACCCACCCATCGTATGTGGGCCATGGGCCATAGTTTGCCCACCCCCTGCATTGCTGCAATGCTAGCTATTATGCCTGTTAGTTTGTATTATACACAGACTCAGAAGGAATCAATTTCTTTTTAAACAAACGTCTGGCACACAGGAGACAGCAGCAAAACAAAGTGACAGTGACAAACGAGCAAACTAAAGATTGGGAGCACGCAACAACTGCAAAACGACAGGAAAATAACAGGGGGTGTGTGAAGATTTTAACAGCTGCTAAATGGAGAAAGAGGCTTCTAACATATTGAATGTTGGATTACAGATTGATAAACAGAATTGATATTAATGGGTGCAGAACATTGGTTTTTCTAAAATAGTCCCAGTTCTGCTGTAAAGCCAACATATTACAAAAACGATTAAACAACCGTAACTACATAAATCTGTGACTCAGTTGCAATTTCTTCCTCTAATGGGATATGACCAACAATCATTGGTACATATGCAGGAAAGGCACATGGATTCCTATATTTTCAAGCCTCATTCATAAATCGGATATGAATCATATACGTGTATAATCGTCTGCCATGGAAACAGGCAGAGAACGATAGTTGTTCTATAACTACATTTAACTACCGTAGTTCCAAAGGTTTGTGGTCACCTGAGCGATTTCAAACATCTTCCAGATGCAGTAGCCTGTAAATGGTCTCTCAGTCTAACTCTGTTGGCTACACAATCATGGGAAAGACTGCCGATTTGACAGTTGTCCAAAAGACGGCCATTGACACCTTGCACAAGAAGGGCAAGACACTGCAAAAAAGGCAGGCTGTTCACAGAGCACTGTGTTAGGAAAAGATGTGGTAGAAAAAAGTGTACAAGCAATATGCATAACCACACCCTTCCTGAAGAGAATCGTGAAACAAAACCCATTCAAAAATGTGGGGAAGATTCACAAAGAGTGGACTGCAGATGGAGTCAGTGCTTTAAGAACCACTATGCATTTGTTATGTACATTTACAGCATTTGGCAGACACTCCTATCCAGAGAGTCTTACATTTGACCTCTTCTGAACAATTAAGGATAAAGGGTCTTGCTCAAGCGCCCACAAAGATTGCTTGGTGGAGGTGGGAATCGAACCCTGGTCTTTCTTGTACAAGTCAAACACCTTAACCACTAAGCCACCATGAAATGGATTCCAAGCCATGTCTATTTTCATACATTTTTATACATAAGGTGCACTGGATTATAAGGCGCATTAAGCAGAGGGATACGTTTAGAGGGAACTTATTAAAAAAGTGCGCCTGCCAGAAGAAACAACGACCGAGATGCCGAACTTTTACGGGACAAGGACTGAACCAGGACTAAACCAGAACTGATCCCAGGACTGCAGAGTGTGAACGACGGCTGTGTTTAGCCCTGTTTGCCTGCAGTCACAAAAGTCATACTTAAGAAAATTAAAGGATTTTAAGTGCCTAATAGTCTGGTAATTATGCTACTGTGTATCTTCATGTATGTGACAAATAAAATGTACATTTAAAGACCGGCGGTGTCAATGAGGCTTACACTGTGAAAGCAAGCAGATTTTTAGTCACCACCATAAAGTTGGGAACACTCACCTCTTTTATTCATGCGAAAGAAATGTAACGCTATTGGCCAGGACAGGACGGCCATGAGTGAGACTCCACCTACATGCAAAAAGGGAGCCGTGACCTACAGACAGAAGATGAATTGAAATAACATTAATGTATGAAAAAAGTGGTAGAATTTGTTGCTTGCCGATTCTTTACAAACATCATTCCGATTAAGACTAAACAACCTGAAAGGACAGGATGAGGGTCTGCAACGATTTGCTCCATACATCTGAGAGCACAGCCGTAGCGCTGACGGAGAACGTCAGGGCCACCAGGATACCGATCTGCGTCACAAACACAAAGATTTTTAAACCTTTCTGAATGACTGAATCTGTACTAATATTTTAATATGTTTAAATTATGTGTGTTTACTTTGTGGCTCCAGTGCAGATAAAGTCTTTGTCCCTCAGACAGAAGACACACCGCCAAGACCTGTCAACGCATAACACACATTTCAATTAAATACCTTGAGGGAAAAAAATAATAATAAAATCTCAGAGCTCTTACTGTACATTAGTACCATTGATCTACAGGCTCACCAGAAGGAGGGCAATGTAGGTGAAAAGAGTGGCAGCCACCACCAGCAGCACCACTGACCAAGGGAACCAGAAGCCTATCTTCCCAAAGTTAAACCTGAGGGCAGAGGAAATGCCAACAGAAAGTTCTAGCACAACTTACAAATATTACAATATGCTAAAAAAAATCGCCACAGGACATCAGCCATTGTTTGCTCAAGACTCTACAACGGATAGTGAACAATACTGCAAAGATCATCTTCCTAGCAAGATGCTATAACAAAGCTACCAACACCTTGAAAGACACTACATAACCTTTCAACAACCTCTTTCAGGTACCATAGTAGTAAACCTCACTCGGTCACACAGCATTTATTCGTTCATTCATTCATCTTCTTGCCCGCTTCTTCCCTAATTTGGGGTCACGGGGGTCTGCTGGTGCCTATCCCAGCGCACATGGGGCGAGAGGGAAACACACACACACACACACACACACACACACACACACACACACACACACACACACACACACACACACACACA
>JAOTRA010077630.1:0-13319 GCA_026260255.1 Pseudolaguvia tuberculata | reverse complement strand
GGAAGACCAAAGAGGAGGTTTATGGATGTGGTGAAGGAAGATATGCAGGTAGTTTGGGTGAAAGAGGCAGATGTAGCGGACAGAGTGGGGTGGAGGGGAGTGATCCGCTGTGGCGACCCCTAACGGGAGCAGCCGAAAGGAGAAGAAGAAGAATTTTGATTCATTACGGTGCAGAGAGACTAATTTCATATAATATAGTGGTTTAATACTTAAGCTTTCGATGATCATATTTCCTTGAGTTAGAAATAAGTTTAACTAATTTTTGTGCCACAAAATAATCATTCTATATTAGACAAAGAGCTTATTTAAAAAAAAAAAAAATGGACTCCCATTATCCTAGTATATATTGATATACTCCCATGACAAAATATACAAATGTATAATATTTATAAACTCCAATGACAAAAAATTAAACATTTCAATTTAATGTTACAAGATTATGTTACAAGCAGTTTCCTAAAAATAATGAAATAAAAAATCTAAATTGAATACATTTTATAAATGATATAGCCACAGAGAGCCACAGCTGTACAGGGTTCCTGACCCCTGATCATTTACAGCTGGTGATTAGCCACAAATACCTCTATTTAAAGTATTCAAATGGTGTAACTTTATAGCTAAAGGTTTGCAATTATACTTTCAAGAGCAGAAAGAGAGTGGAAACGAAGAATAAGAATACAAAACCTCTTTTTATTTTAAAACATTTTTAGTAGTGAGAAAAGCTGTGTATACTGTAACAAACTTCTCACAGTCGGATACATTATGCGGTTTTTCGTTTATTAATTAATATAAAGAACTGAAACCAAAACAAAACACGGGAATGCTCACGCAGGAAAAACTTCAGCAACGAAACAAAACAAACTAAGAAGCACTGACTAACCAAACTTTAATGTCCTCAGCGGAAACCACAGTACTTATCTTTTAGTCAAATGTTCATAAACACAGTCCAGAGTAGTTCAAAGCGCGTTGCTCGTGTAGTGGCTAAAGTCTGTAATAATGAGTCATCGCCCTGGAGCCATTTTGTTTCCAGGACGACGCCGCTACGGAAAAAGGGTGTGGCACAGTCAGCTTCCTTACATATACAAACATCCTCTTATCATCCTATGTCTTCAATATTGCTATAGAGGACAAATGTCGCAATGGCTATGTGATCTTGGCCTACTGAATTGCTGAACTTTTGAATGACCATGTAGACCATGCATACCTTCCTTGTGAATCAGTAGTATCCTCAGTTTACTTTTACAGTTTTCTACAATTTATTATAATGTAATATTTTCAATACAGAGAAATAAACCGCAGTCTCATATACATGCACACATGAGTACACTTAAGCAAAACAAAAACATATGAGGGGAAATGTATGTCTAGTGTAATCATATGATACAGCTGTTTCAAAAATGTTATAATTATAGTACAAAGATTAAACAGCAGAAATATTGCAGAATAATTGCACAAAAAGGTAAGTAAATAAAATGATAAATAAAATAAGCAAAGCATAAGTATCATCAAACTGCCTGTTGGACTAAGCTAAAATAAAAATGTCATTGATGTTAGTATGATAAATCAACAGTGTAAAACTAAACTTTTTCAAATTCTGAAGTCTTGGGAGAAGGAACCTACCTCTACAGATCCCCAAGTATTACTGAACTGTATAGCCCTTCTGCAACATTTAATTTATCCTGTTGCTGGTCTGAACAGTGCAACATATGGCACATGTTAGGAAAAAAATTGGTCTATTTACAACTGTAGAACGTGCAATAGAGCTTTTCACAACTTTACTTCATAAAACAATACACGTTTTACTATGGCAAAAATAGCTCAATTTCAGTACATGCTGCTTTAAATGGATTCAGCAAATATTTACAAAACTAATAAACTAACAAAACAATAAAGCTAAATAGAATAAAAATAAATTAAATAAAACATAAAATAGAACTATTAAATATAGCTCCTCATTTCCACAAACCCCTCATCTCATGTTCCTCTTCTTTGTATTTTTCTTTCTCCTTTTGTTGGTAATTGGTTCTGTGGGTTAGAATAAAAGTAAAAAAAAAAAATGCATAAATCATTTAATTTTTTTTTCTTAAACCTATTCAAGAATTTCAAGTATTTAATGCAAAATGCATCACAGTGATGCTTTCTTGAACCTAAAGTATATTCTTTCTACAACAAATTATTTACATGCACTTGTATGTTAATAATAATAATGCAGTGAGACCGTTTTGCTGTCCCTCTGCATGTCACTATTAAAATGTTCCAACACTTTTACTATATGAATTTAATTTAGTTCAGCTGGTGTATATAATTCAGTGTTTATTTTTTAATATCATTTATTTATTAAATGTGTAATGTATTAAAAACTGCACACAGTTCACCTGCCTCCATGGCAGGGGCAATAGTGATCTCAGGGATTCACAGAGAGACTTTTAAAACTGAAAACAAGTGTTAGATGCTTTTTATTCAAAAGTTGCGGTGCATGGATTTCATTTATAAGTAAAGGTAAGACAAAGTTCCTTTTTCCCTTGCTACAATTTGTATGTGTAAAGAATGCTGATGATTTGAAAAAACAACATGTTAAATGTTGCCAATCAAATGTTGAATAAGATACTCTGTAGGGTTCATATATTTGAAAATCTGACTGTGATGATGTCAGTGCCTCACCAGACATAAAGCTCACCGCATGTATATTAGGTTGATAGGGGATTTTAAATTGCCCATAGGAGTGAGTGTGCATGTCTGGTTGTTTGTCTATGTGTGGTCCTGCGATGGACTGGCAACCTGTCTAAGGCAGCAGTGGTGGGTCAAATGGTTAAGGTGCCGAGTTATTGATCAGAAGACCAGGAAGACCTGGGTTCAAGCCCCACCGCCAACAAGGAAAAAAACATGGACTCAAGTCCACCACTGGAGGGGCCATGGGCAAGACCCTCCCTGTTCCAGGGGCGTTGTACAATAGCAGACCCTGCTCTTGGACCCCCAACTTACTAGGATGGAATATGCGAAGAAAAAACATTTCACTATATGTTGTACTCTGTATAATCATGTAAGTGACAAATAAATTAAACTTTCTTTGCCTTTCACCCTATGTGTGCTGGGATAGGCTCCAGCAGACCCCTGTGACCCAGTTTTACATGCTTGTCCATTACGTATAACCTAGATTGTATAAAACGTCTTTTGACTAATATCATCAAGAGTATGCAAAATACAAAAAACTGACCACTGGGGCAGTACATGGACAAAGTGCTCAGATAACCCAGTCATCTTGGGATTTGTTATTATTTTTATTAATAAACTAAATTCTTTCTTACCAACTTTTAAGTTTTACTTTCTAACTCTGGTTCCTTTTTCCAGTAGACTTTAAAAAGTGAAGGCTGGACAATAGTTGATTTTATCTATGGAGAACAAAAAAGAAACAATTTAAAAGCGTTGGCATAATATACCTAAAATTTTGTTTAAAAAGTTCTCACTTCTTTAATTTCACTAAACAAATGTCTTTCTTGAGGTGATTCAATATTCTTGAACCAGAAATGATACAATTAGGTTGGGTGAATGTTAGCTCATACATTTAAATCAGGTGCAGCTGTAAAAAGGTTTGGATCTGTCTTTGGTTAAGGTGACAATGACACATTTTGTATGGAATGAAGAGGAAAGACAATTGGTGCAGCACAATAAAATGACTAAAACTAGTAATGACCAATGGGTGTTACAGGATATATAAATACAGGCTGGAGTCAGACTTCGGGGGAACGCTTTTTATTTAAATGGTAAGTACCAACTGAGATTTACAATCAAAACAGAAACCAAAATAAAACCATGCAGCAACGCTGCTCTAATGACAAACAGTACTAAGCGTTAGGAACTTGACCGTGGAAACAGATTCTTAGAAACAAGATCAAGATCCCGACAATCATATCCGCATAACGTTGAAATAATGATCCACGCCATCATTAAATGGCGCACACCTTAAATAATGCACCATCGCCCGGATGCTTCATCGCATTCCCAATCAGCGGGTGATGGTGTTTAGTGACGTAGAAGGTGTAGGGCATGTTTCATAACAATGGGTGTAGCTACAATGTATATTATATGTACTTATTAATCTGACTACTGCATGCAATTTACACACCTTTTGAAGAACATTGTCTCTCACGATAGTGTTGGTGAGATCCTCATTGCTGTTAAACTTTATCTTCATAAGTACCATCTTTTTTGAAGCAACTACAAAAAATTTAAAAAGTAGATTTTTTGGCAGCAGATTAGACACATCTTAAACTAAATTAAATAAGTATAAAACTGTAAAATGGATTACCATAGACTTCCACTTCACACAGTGTGAGGTGCTGAACAATATTAGGATTAATGATGTTAACGTAGCGGCCCTTCAATCTACACTTATTGTCGACAGAAGCGCCAATAGGGACCTGAAACATAGTGGCACATCTATAGAAAGAAAGAAGAGAGAGGACACAATCACAAAATCAACATTTTAAATGGTTTGCAATTGTGTTTGGAAGTCACATTTTATGCGTCCATACTCTAACTTAAATGATGAGATATTGTAATGGAAGGTTATTAGTTAAGGTTTAGATGCATACAACGAATTTTCATAAGACTTTTTAACACATGTAATTATAGCAAAAATAGCACTTTTTTAAAGTGTTAAAATATTAAATATTAGTATAATTATAGTATAATGTTAAAAAGCTAAACTTTGCTTAAACTGTTATAAAAATTACTATTGTATTTTTTTTAATTTTACCTGGGATTATTGTTGCCGTTGTTGGTTAAGGAGTTGCCAATAAGAATCTCAACATTATCTAACCGATCTGCACAGCAGTCACCTCGGTTAGTGACGGTGACGATCCTTATATCATACTCTGCTAGCAAATCCACCCTCCACCATGGAAGTGACTCAGATTGTGTACAAGCACATGAGCCGGCATAATACTGAGGATCTCTGTTACCATCTATAGCAAGGGAAGCGTTGAGAGCATAGAATTCAGATGACTGGGTTGCTATTGATATTCCTTTCATGATCACATATACTGGAAGGGAAAAAGAGAACATAATTTTATATACGCTATATATTTAAACATTTTAACTTTTTTGCCAATTTAAAATCAAGTAAATGCAATAATTTAAAATATAATTAGTGAGTACCCATCTCTGTATAGATGTGACTAAAATGTGGACTATTCATTTATTCATTTTCTAGCCCACTTATTCGCTAATGTCGGGTGAAGGGGGTCTGCTGGAGTCTATATCAGCTCACACAGGGCAAAGGGCAGAGGTACACCCTGGACAGGTCCTCCAAGCCAGCGCACCGCGATCAACCATATACATCACATACAACAACCTTATGTCACCAATCAACCTAATGTACATGTAAGATCAAATCTGGAGTACCTGTGCTAACCACTACACACTGTGTGTGTACACACACTAAATGTGTATGTGTATTTTTTAAAAGAAAAACCTTATTATATATTTATTGCCTAGCAGAGATTTACAACACAGACAAGAAGATTTGTCTGTACATAAATCTATTCAGGGAAAAAGTATTTAGATGTATTTTACCTCTCTGATGAGTTGGCTTCACTTGCAGGAGAAAAATCCATATCCCTGTGCAAAAATTTGCAATCAACATTATACTTTTATACGTTTATGTTCCCAATTAGAGAGAAATATTTTAGATATTTGAAATTAATATTATTTTAGTTCAATTATGACAAATTTATTACGTAAAAACTACCAAAATATGTACCGAAATAAAGAAGCATGGTCCTCTCTGAAAGCTTGATTTTCTGCTTAATTTAGAAGAAAGCAGTTTCATAAAAACAATAAATAGAAAGTAACAGTTAACGAGTAAAGAGGCATTTACCACTTGAAAATTAGATTTTCAATGCAATTTAATTATAGATTAAACACCATCTGACAAATACTGACAAAGACATTTTAGAGTTGTCTTACCTTGCTTGTCATAGATCAGAATGTGTGTGTGTCTTTGACTCTTACCTACTCACCTGGTGTTTCAGTGAATAAATTTGTATACAAATGGACATTTTTTTCTAAATGTGCAAATAAGCTACCTCAGAAGACAAGTGATGCATATAGAAATACAGTATGTGATCCAGTATATAATGTATTATATGTCTGATTTCTAAAAAATGTTTATTTACTCAAATTCTTCGGTATCATTGATTTCATAAATCAAATTATTTTTGTCCATTAATTGAATTGAATGTTTTTCAATGTCCAGGAATTACAATTGATATTATTAATAATAGTAGTAGATGTATTAATAATAATTATATACAATAATGCTTTTAACATTTTACGCTTTTTGACCTTCACTTTTTTGATCTTGTTTACTTTATTCAAAGGGCCAGAAGTGACTAGTAGCACTACTAGTACTGACAATCACATTGTTCTTGTGAGGGGACAGAAGAGAATTCCCTCACTGATTTAAGATGTAAAAACAGAATCTTTGAGCATAGATCACGTATAACCAAATGCTAATTCTAAGCTACAATATAGGTTAGTCATGAAGCTTAGCTCATTTCAGCAGGTGCTTTGAATAATACAAACTAAAGTGTTTTGCATAAACATGACTAAACAACATTTATATCTACAATTTAAAAGAGATCTTATCCTGTACCTTCCTTAGCTCCACCATGTATTCACAAACTGGTACTTTAACCACTCAATTCCTAACAAGAAAGAAATCTTTGCAAAGTTAAAAAAAACAACATAAAAAACAATTGCAAATTACATGTGTTTTTATTAAGTTTTGATATATACAGGGTTTCTTTTATCAAGTACCAATTACATTTATTGTTCATTCAACTCTAGGACCATGTAGTACATAAAACACAAAAATAAACAACACAACAAAGAGCTTCTTAAAAAAGTAAAACTGCACTGAGCTTATTTCTAGAGTATAAATTGTCATAACAGCAAAGTTACATGCGCAACAAGCTGCAATTTAACATCAAATATGCAAAAAATGTCCATCATACCAAATCACATTTTTGGCTATGCTACAACCAAATTAGGCTCCACCCCTGTTCCAATCAGTCAAGAGCAGGAAATTGAGGATTAAGTGCGCTTGTACAATAAATGAAATAATATAGTTAAATAATATAAAACGTAGAATATAATAATATATTGATTTATGACTGCATTCAAAGTTCAGCAAACATACCATCATGATAAGCTAGGTAAGCAAACGACAAATAACCAAATCCAGATGCAATTCCATCATGTTATTCGTATTGAATGAAATGCTTAAGCATGCATGTACCAAGTTTTTTTTTTTTAATCAAGCAGCTTTATAGTCAGCCAACTTACTACTGCACTGTGTGTCACTGTGGATGGGTTCTATCTTGCAATCACCACCCCGTTCCCACTCTACTGAGTTTTAATCATTCCCACCTGTTCCTCGTTTTCCTCTTCATCATCTCTCCTATTTAAACCCACTCCTTAGCTATGTGTCCAGGCTCATCGACACAAACTGACTTATTAGAGCTGCCTAACTCTAATCAATTTATTTAAGAATACCTAAGTGTCACTAACCTGTTCCTTTCTGTTACTCCTAGCGATCTCTGAAGAGCCAATCCTAGCCCTGTCCCACCAGCCATGTCCTGTCTGTCACCCCTGACCGATCACTCATCCAGCTGGAGGATTTCGTGTCTACACGCCGCAGCAAGTGGTGTTTACAAAGGTTCTCTCTCGCCGGCGTGGATTCACGTAACGCCCTAGATCCAAAACCTGTCTGTCCAGTTATAACCCAATCTCTTCTGTGTTGTCCTCTGTGTTCACTATATGCTCCAAATAAAATCCTGTGTTGTCAATCTGATTAACGTGTGGTTCTTAATCGTAACACTGTATTTCCAGGTCAATTTATTCTAGAGTCCTTAAGTCTTTTTTTAAAGTTTTATACGTACCACATGGTCCCAGAGATATATATATATATATATATTATGTTACTGTAAAATAAAACTAGGGTTCCCTGGGACCATGTGGTACATATAACACAAAACTACACAAAAAACAAAGAGCTACTTTAAAACACAAGATCTAAGGACTCAAGAATAAATTGTCCTAGAAACATAAAATGCTTGTGAGTGCAAATACATACATATACCACTCCAGTCAGTGCAAATAAACAATACAAAACACCACCCATGGCAGTGAAAATAGGCAATACAGACAACTCAATACAATGAAAATAAACAATTCACACACCCTTCCAGACAGTAAAAAAAACAATACAAACACCACTACAGATAGTGAAAATAAAGAGAATTCAATGACTGATTTAATGTGTAAAGTTAAATTACAACTACAACAGGTGTGGTAAACAGAACAGCAGTTTTTAGCAAGATCACGTCTAACCAAATGCTAATGCTAAGATATAACCAAATTAGGTTAGTCATTCATGAAGCTTAGCATATTTCAGCAATTGCTTTAAATAATACAAACTAAAGTGTTTTGCATAAACATGACTCTGCAACATACAACTTTTATAACTTTAGTTTGGTACAGAGATGTGACCTTAGAAAGTTGCTTCCTTAGCTCTACTCTGAATTTATAAACAGGCACTTGAACCACTCAATTCCCAAAGCAAAAAAGAAGCAAATCTTTTTAACGTTACTAAAAAAGGTTTCTCTAGGAAATTCTCTTCATTCATCTGCTTTCCCACTTATTCCCTAATTGGGCGTCTGCTGGAGCACATACTGTCACGCCCTCTCAGTCAGCACCACACTCTCCCGAATACTTATCCTGCTCACCTGTCTCCTGTTCCAATCTAATCACGTTCACTACTTAAACCCACTCCTCAAACACTCTGCGTCCAAACACGTTCTAATAAGCTAAAGGACAGGGAAAGACTCTCTGATAATAATTCTCTGTGTTTTCACCTGTTTCTGTCTGTGCTCCAGTGTTCCCAGGATCCCTATCGTGTCTGCCGTGTCGTGTGCGTTATTGTTCGTCTGTGTCAGCATCTGTGTCAGCGTCTGTCCCCAAGTCACCTCTTCGTCCCAGATCTCGCACGTTCCCTTCCCGCACTCTCTCTATTTGTGTGTCACTCCTCCGAGAATAAAAGATCTGTGCTTAATGTGATTTACCTGTCTGTGGTTCTCTAGCGTAACACATACCACATACCGCTGGAGAAGACCATAGTACCCACACTAGCAAATTGATCTAGGGACCTCCTTGTTGTGAGGCAACTGTGCTAATAACTACAATCATCACTCCATCTGATGTGGTACAAAAAAACTACTAAAAACATGGACATGACTTAGATCTCAACGTGCAAACAACAAAATGAATGAACTGTCACAATACTCAGGTTAACAGATAAATGCACACAGTACAATGTGCACAATGGATTACAGCATCCTGATGTCATGAATGATAGACCAGTGCTGATAAGGTTAAACAAATCACCTGGACACCGGAAAACTGTATTTGGGCAATATTCTGTACACCCAGAAGAGATTTTCAATTTAATTCAATTAAATTTTATTTGTATAGTGCTTTTTTTACAACAGTGCTTTTTTTTTTTTACAACAGTCACTGCCTCAAAGCAGCTTTACAGAATAAATGATAAACAGATGAATGATGAGCAAGCCAGGGGCGACAGTGACAAGGAAAAACTCCCTAGAGTTGGATAAGGAAGAAAACTTTAGAGGAACCAGACTCAACAGGGAACCCATCATCATTTGAGTTGAACAGAAATTAATGTAAGAGTGTGTACCCAATGCATTCTAGAATGTGTATAAAGCACAGTTGACTATGTTGCAGATAGTGGAAAGAGAAAGAAGCAGTGATAATCTTGACGGATGCAAGACCTGAGGCAGTGCCAGCCCTGTACATTTTGGGGCTCTAAGCAGGATAATTTTGGGGCCCTACCTTACAATGAATAGTAAAGTATTGTCATCACAATCCAGTAAATGTATACAATATAACCCATTCTGTATATTTTATCAGTACCTCTTTTAACTTGAATGACTTTTATATTTTATTCATATTTTAAACCTTCTGTTACAGAACTGGATTACATATTAATCAAAGTAACAAATAAAAGGATTTATTAGGAGGAATAGAGTTTGACTTGGATCCACGCCAGCGAGAGAGGTAAGATGTCCAAACTTAAGGAAAAGCCTCTGTCCAAACTGTAGCTCAAATCCAAACATACTGCTCATACAACCAATAACCTTTGACCAATAGACTTTAATTATAGGACAGTTCCATAATAAATGGTTATAATCCTCCACCTCACATTTAACACATGATGAATTGCTCAAGTCAAATTTGCTTTTAAGAAGGGGTGTAATATGTAATCTATGCACAATTCTAAACTGAATAGCTTTGGCCCAAATGCAAACCAGTTCCCATTCCTCCTCAGTAATGGTCAGTTGAAGCTCCCTTTCCCATAATGGCTTAAACTTCTGGGTGTTTACCACTTCATATGACAAAAAAGTATTATAAAAAAAAACTGCTTAGTTGAAGTGGGATTCAGCAAAGTCTTATATAGAACTGACATGGTAGCTTTAGTAATAAGAGTTTAAAAATATAATGCCTAATTTGAAGAAATCTAAATTAAATTAAATCTGGGCAGTTTATATTTTGTTACCAAATCTTTGAAAACCATTAGAGAACCTTCACCAAATAAATGACCAAATCTAGATATCCCATAAGAGTTCCAAGTTTTAAAAACAGAATCTGAGAGACTAGGCAAAAACTAAATTTACAAATTACAGTTACAAATTATTACAAATGAGTGCTGGAGAAGAAGACAAGTCTTGTCTGCCCTCTATTTTATGTATAATAGACCAGACCTTCCACGAATTATGTACAATTATGTTATTAAATAATGTAATAACTTCCTTGAGACTTCTAACAAATAGTAGTTTTAGTAGCGGTTAAAGTGACCGTGAAGCCTCCAAAGAGGATGTTGGATCCACTTCAGCCATTCGCCTATGAATTTTATCTGACAAGCCAATTGGTATTTTCTAATATTTGGCAAATTTAAGTCCGCTGAAGAACCAGAAAGCTGGAATTTAGTAAATTTTAGTCTAGGCTTCCGCTGATTCATATAAATGAACTAAGCAATCCGTTTAATATTAAGTTTATTCTTATTCTTTTGTTCAGCAATAAAAACAGTATCATCTCTAATGGATACAGAAGCTTAGGCATTATATCCATCTTAACTACAGCAATTCTTCCAAGCCAGGAAAGAGGAAGATATGATAATCTAAATAGATGGCTATGAATTTTATCCTATAGTGGGATAAAATTAACTTTTGACAGGTTGTGGGGGTTATATTATTTCGTAAATATGTAAAAACAGATTCTGAAACTTGCAAAGGAAGACATTAAATACACGTGTGCTTGATGTCTTAAGAGCAAGGCAACATATTTAAAGAAATTTATTTTGTACCCTGAGAATTTCCCAAATGAATTATATTTATTATATGAATAATATTTACTAATCTTCAAAATTTGAAAGAAAAAAGCATAAAGGGAAATTTTATTCTCCTTAGTATCCCTTAGACCCCAGAGACGGCTGCTTCCTCCCTAATCACCTGGGCCAGTTGCTCAATCGCTAGAGCAAAAAGCAACTGGGAAAGGGGACAACCTTTCCTAGTGCCGTGAAACAAAGGAAAATTGTCTGACCTATGAACATTAGTGAAAACCGTTGCCAGAGGTGCGAAGTAAAGTAAACAAATACAACAAATAAACCGAGGCTAATCTTTCTAAACAGTAAAATAAATAAGGCGACTCCACATGATCAAAAGCCTTTTCTGCATCCAAAGATAAGATAAGGGTGTCAATATTGCCATTATGAGAAAGCTCAAGGACATTTTAAGCCGTATAATATTGTTTCTAGAACGTTGACCCTTAATGAAGCCTGCTTGGTCTTCATCAATTATAGATGCAAGTATTTTCTCCAATCGTAAAGCAAAGACTTTAACCCAGCCCTTAGGGTTGCACAAGCCAGTGCACTCTTCGTGCCGGCCCAAGCCCGGATAAATGAGGAGGGTTGCGTTGGGAAGGGCAGCCGGCATAAAACTGCGCCAAATCAAATATGCGGATCACAAATCAGAATTTTATACCGAAACGGTCATGGCCCGGGTTAACAACGACCGCCACATGTACTGTTAGCAAAGTACCAGTGGAAATTGGGCTACTGTTTGCCAAAGGAGGAGAAGGAGAGGAGGCCGATGTCTACAGTGAAGGCAGGCAAAGAGAAGTGGAGGATAGTGGAGGTTAGGGGGGGTACTTTTTGTTGGTACTATGACTGGTAACGGGAAAGAAATAGCTGACATTATGAAGCATAGAAAGGTGGATGTGTTGTGTGTTCAGGGGACAAGGTAGAAAGGCAGTAAGGCCAAGAATATTGGAGGTGGCTTGTCATGGTGTAGATGGAAAGAGAAATGGTTTAGGTCTAATTCTGAAGAAGAAATACATTGAGAGTGTGGTGGAGGTGAAGAGAGTTTCTGAAAGGTTGATGAAAGTGAGGCTTGAAGTTGACGGTGTAATGATAAATATCATCAGCGCTTATGCTCCACAAGTACGTTGTGAGATGGAGGAAAAGGAAAGATTCTGGAGTAAGTTAGATGGAGTGGTGGAGAGTGTAGCTAGGCATGAAAGATTGGTTATAGCAGAATTCAATGGTCATGTTGGTGAAGGGAACAGAGGTAATGGGGATGTGATGGGTAGGTATGGTTTTAAAGAGAGGAATGTGGAAGGGCAGATGGTGAGAGATTTTGCTAAATGGATGGAGATGGCAGTGCTTAACACGTATTTTAAGAAGAAGGAAGAGCATGTGCTGATGTATAAGAGTGGAAGAAGTTGCACACAGGTGGACTATATTTTGTGCAGGAAAAGGTAACTTGAAAGAGATTGGGTACTGTAAATGTGGTGGCAGGGGATAGTGTAGCAAAACGTCTCTTTGTCTTTCTTTCCCTTTCCAGATACGTTCCTAGCTGTCTCCCTCATCACTTCTGCAGTGTAGCATCGAATGGTTGTCTGTAGGATAGCTTTGGATGTTAGGAAGAAGAAAAAGAGAGAGAGGACAGAAAAGAGAATAAGATGGAGAAAGACTGTAGTGTGAGATTCATGGAGGAGGCCAGTCAGGGGCTTGGTTGTCGTAAAGAGTTGTTGAATGATTGGGCAATGACTGCAGAAGTGACAAGGGAGACAGCTAGGAACGTAGTTTGTGTGACATCTGGAAAAGGAAAGGAAGACAAAGAGATGTGGTGGTGGAATGAGGAAGTGCAGGAAAGTATAAGGAGAAAGAGGTTGGCGAAACA
>JAOTRA010077629.1:2038-21998 GCA_026260255.1 Pseudolaguvia tuberculata | reverse complement strand
TTAAGACCCGCCTGGATTCTTCCACTAACCCACTGCCTAAATCTAACACTAACCCCCCACCTAAAAACACCATTAAGTCCCGCCTGGATTCTTCCACTAACCCACTGCCTAAATCTAACACTAACCCCCCACCTAAAAACACCATTAACTCCCGCCTGAAGTCTTCCATCAAACCACCACCAATTAATTCTGACTCTAAACCACTCTCTAAAACAAAAGAGTCCAGAAAACTTGTTTCAAAGCTTCTAAATCCTCAAGAGCCTGTAATTAATGTGGCAGAAAAAGACATGCCCCCTCCCTCTATTCAGGATGGTACACCCAATTTCAACTTTACGTACATGAGTCCCCGTAAGAGGAGAGGACTTGGCCTGTTGACCCTATATGGAGTGTTCCAGTTGGCCGATCGAGTTGCCTGCACCAGCTCAACCAAATTACCCTCCTTCAACCTTTGCAATCTGCAGTGTGATAGTGAGTGCTATGACCTTGCCAGCTATTTTTACAAATTATAAAACCCCACATTTGCAGGGATCTGTGATCTAATTTTATGTTTAATTTTGTTTTTAAAGAGCTCATTGATAATGATATAACTGATGACATCAACTGTGCCTTGACCATCCTTAAAATTGGGTAAGTAATTAGTGTACAAAAACACTAGCTAAACATTTAAGCATTGAGATATACAGTAAGTAAATATAGCATTTAAATCATGTATATTTATATATTTTATATAAAGTTAATACATTTTTTGTTCTCTTGCAAGGACTGACAGGATTGCAAAACCTGCCATTCAGAATGAGGCTAACAGACTAATCAGAAACTTGTAAGCAGTAAAAATAATTATTCTTTTAAGAATAAAAAGCTATGTAAGCAGGTTACATTGCTATTGTTTCCATTTTTTTTTTTCAGTAAAGCATCATACAAATGGCTCATGAAGATCTTGTGTGCAAGATGCTTAACAGTCATTATTTTTGTCTGTTTTAATCTTTACTGCAGGTCAAGAAATCTCAAGAACACCTGCCCTGATATGAACGCGGCCGAATACCTTGCTGAGTGTCAAACCCCATAATTGCAACCTGCAACACCTGATCAGACACTTATTTTTCTTTATTGCCATCGTTTAGGCTATTTCTATGCTTCTCTTATTTTTTCTGAATGAATAGTAAATAATTGTATTTACCATGTAGTGTAAGAGATCGTAATTGAATTATCTGTTAGATAAATGAGTTGGAGCGTTATTGCTCATATTATTGGTGTTACTGTATATTGAGTATATGTATAAATTAAATCCTATTTATTTTGTTTTTTAATGCATACTATCAAAATTAAAGATTTCTATTTCTGCTATAACAGTGAGGTCAATATCTAATAAAGTTATTTAGTGAAAAAGGAGGTCTTTACTTTGCCTGAACAAAGTTAATAAAGAGCAGTAGACATCCAAGTTAAAGTGTCATGTCTTTGTTTTATTCTCTTCTCAAACTGTTTTAAATTAGCTTAAGTGCTTATTACGTAACATAATATAACAGCAGCTTATATGTTTATTTATAATGTGCTTTTAGTTGGGTTAGTATTAAAGAATTGACAATAAAAAAGTGACATCATTTTCAAGTTTATAGCCATTAACAAATACTCCAATTTATTTTGTCACATACATGATTTTACACAGTACCACACATAGTGAAATGTTTTTCTTCACATATCCCATCTCAGTAAGTTGAGGGTCAGAGTGGAGGGCCAGCTCTTGTACAGCGACCCTGGAGCAGGAAGGGTTAAGAACAGTGGCAGACTTGAGCCCAGGCCTTCCTTGGGGGTGATGTGGCTTGAACCCAGGTCTTCCTGGTCTCCCGATCAACTCAGCACCTTAACCATTTAAGCCACCACTGCCCACTAAGCTCTATCTTTAAAGAACAACTGAAGCAAGTGAATACAATTTTTCAGGTTATATCTATAATATACAGGTATACACAAAACCTACACAAGGCCCGGGAGCACTGATTAATTTCTGTTCAACCCACGAGGATGGGTTCCCTGTTGAGTCTGGTTCCTTTCAAGGTTTCTTCCTAATCCCACTCTAGGGAGTTTTTCCTTGCCACCGTCGCACCCCGGCTTGCTCATCAGGGACAAACTCAACATTCAGCTGTTTATCATTCATTCTATAAAGCTGCTGAGGCAATAACTATCGTTAAAAGTGCTATTCAAATAAAATTGAATAGATTTGTTAAAACTCAACAAATATAAAGTCAGTCTTTTGTTTTATTATTAAATAATTACTCATTGGTTACCTCACTTCGTGAGATCACATTAGTTTTCTTACTAAGTTTAGTAAGATTTAGTTTTCACATTACTTTATTATATTAAACCTGCCCATAGTCTGGTCAATAATAGAACAATACTGATTAGCATTACAATTAGAACTCAAGTACAAATTAATAATAAAAACTATGAGCAAAATACCCAAAACCATCCCGTGTAGACTTGATTTTATATACATACAGTTACTGTATATTATACAGGTACTATTATAGGGAGAAGTTAACACAAGCATAAAGCAGTCATATGATACGGACTGGTTCAAACGCTTAGACATTAAATCATCCAAGATAAAGCGATCAAACTACCAAATCAACAGTTTTCACTACATGTTAGAAGTTAACAGATCAGTTACAAGGCCAAGGTTCTAATTTATTTCAAATAACTATGAACTACAGCTTCCTATCTGAAAGGGAACTACATGTAGGTACAGCAGGAGCCAATAACATACAATTAAAAATTTATATTTTTATTCTTACTGCATCAACCTAGGCAGCTTGGAGAAACCAGAAAATGCCAAATGGTCTTATACTTTAATGTTGCCACAGACTGCAGAAGTACACACAGCACATAGGAGCAGTTTCAGTATTTTTGTAAACAATTAAAATAAATCTAAATAATACTAAAAATGATCACAAATTAGTAAATTGAAACCCTACAAGAAATAATATTTCATAATGCATGTTTGTAATTCACAACTGAGGGAAAATGTATAAATTAAAAAAAAAAAAAAAAAAGTTTTGTAATGACAAAAAAAGGCTTCAAAGTGCATCTGTTAAACAACTACAGTAGAAGCTCAATGAGTATCAGTATCATTCTGCGATTTGCCATCAGAGGGTGTCAGAGGGCTAAAACGGAGCAAGGGAAGGTCATGGGCTCCACCAGCTAGGTGGAGAGGAGGTGGAGGAGGGGGAAGTCTGGAGACACTACAGTCCTCAGTATTTCCATTGGGATTATTGATGTTGTCTGTAAAGCTGCTGCTGCACCGACAGTGAGGTAGGAACCTCCCATGGCGGGAACGACGATACATCATGCCCAGCACCAGCATCAACAACACAATAAGGAAGCAGAGCAGGAAACACATGGTATACAGAAGTGTGGGGACTGAAGTCCGGCTGCAGTCTAGACACCAAAAGTAAGATTTCAATCAAAATGTATAAAACAAAACAAATCAAAAAAACCTTCTAAAATAAACATTGTAATTAATAAAAAATTAAATTAAATTGTTAAGGCAAATTTCATCAATTCTAGGCAATTTTATCCAATTACCACAACCTTTCTGCAGATGTGACCATTTGTAATGCCCCACCCTTATCATGGCCAGTACATCAAACAAACTTCTTTAGTTTGAAGATGCAGACATGTGAAAGGCTAATATCCATCATTTACAAATTCTTCATGAAAGTACAGCTAATCTTTTCACCTCATCACAATTTTGATGCAAAACAAAAACCAATAACCAAAAAACATTCTGGCTGCAATCACAAATCAAGAAAATTAACCTGCAATACAAACGGCTACAAAATCAATCAAGGACTTAATTCAATAAGCACATGACCTACAAAATATCCACGGGCCTACAACATATACCAGCACAAGCTCTAATAAATTGGGCCTGAAACAAGGAGCTTAGAGGGAACACTTACCCCCTGGAAAAGGTGGAGGTTCAGTGGAAAGTCTGAAGTTTTGAACAGAAAGAGATTTTACTGTGTATGAAAAGAGGAAGGCAAAGGAAGGACAACGATTAATATAGTTATGAATTTGTGAACAAGCAGCGTTGTTATTGCAGGTTACGACAACTTTCCAATATACTACTGTAAGGGAGAAATTAATATAATATAATTTTACAGGCAGTATTATTCTAACAGTGAGAGGCAGGAAAACAGTTTTGCATCTTAGTGAAATTTTATCCATTTTCAAAAAACAAAAACTTGCATTTTTGGTGACTTTGGCCCCAAGCTTACTTGAGCTCATTGACGAGAACCTCCCAGGTTCTGGGCCGATTCCACACCATATTCATAACACAAACTGCCAATAGTACCAATAGTAATATCAGGCATTGAGCCACAGATCAATAATTGACAGTTTTGTTCCTCTTACATTTAATCGCTCGTGTTGTCACCTGTTTACCAAGCTTGTAACCCACTCCTGTCTGATGTCCTTGACATCAACAAACAGATCTTGGCCACAATGGAGAAATCTTGCTGGTTGATAGAGAATCAAAGACTTCTAACTCATTACAATAAATTTTTTATTATTCTGTCAATCACTGTTAGAATAATCTGATGATTGAAATTATAGACTGATCGCTTTTGTTGACTGAGGCTCATATACTTTTGCTCCTCAATGTACAACAAACATACACACTACAGTAACAAGTATTGTCTTAATATATGCTTTGCAAGGAAGAAAAAAAAATAAAAAATTCACTGAAACACACCCAATGTTATCTGCAATATTTGGCAACGCCTGGCCTGTTCCACTTTGCATCATGTATTACAACAGAAAAAGTTCTGAGCATCATGGAACCGCAGTCAGTGTTCCTATGGCTCTATAGGTCTTATCTTAATGACTTGTATTAATTGCTTCAGATTTACAAAACAATTTCTGAAAATAACTCTTCATCATCACCACAAATACAACATTTTCCTGTTTAAGTTAAGTGTCTATTAAAGAGGTACAGTACCTTTAATTTTAGGAGGTTGTTCAATGTATTTGGAGCTTGACCTGTCCCTTGTGACTGCTACAGAATCCAGCTGGACATAGTCAGTCTTCAAGGAGACTGGAGCAACATCTTCCACTGGTAGCTCCAAAGCCATGGCCTCAGTTGGATGACCAGGAGGTTGAGTGGTTACTTGGCTGGTGTGTGCGAGTTCACTTTTGTTGATGTCTGTTGTGGTGATAGACAGTGTGAAAACTGGTTTTCTTTTCGGTGCTTTCTTTTTTGTGGATCGTGTCAGTGTGGTACCAGAAGATGTGAAGATGGAGTGGGTGGGGTAGGAGAGAGCTAAAGATTCTGGGTCTTGTGGCTTATAATCAACTATCATTGTGGTGTATTTTGGCATGGTTACCCAGTTTGGTTTTTCTGTCGGAACTGAAACAAACTCTTCATCATCAGCAGCAGATAATGGGACTTGTTGGTTCTTAGCATTACCTCGGATCCTCCTGCTCTCTTTGAATGATCCTAAAGTGACTGTAAGAACCTCATTTCCTTCAGGGGGTCTCTGGCTGCTCTCTACATGCTTGACGTGAGAACTGACGATATTTTCCACCAGATCGCTTGAAACGTTTCTCTGTAAAGGCATCAGTGTTGCCAAGTCTTTGACTTTTTCTTCCTCTATTTTGATTAGTTGCTCTTTCGACAAGTTCATATTTAGATCTTAGAGAAGAAACAAAAAAGGTCCAACTAAGTACACAGACTGATTTGAAGAGCATTAAACAGTTGTCAGTAGCTCTTTCAGTCTTTATTTTAAACAGCTTGACCATCAACTCCAGTTCTAAGTGAACAAGAATGCTCATTTTACCAGGGTCTGCACAAATGGTGTCAAAAGTATAACTACAATACAATACTATATTTCCTCTTAATCACATGAAAAACTTTAGGGAGTAAAAAAAAAAAGTGAAATAATAAAACCACATCATTACCTGGAGTTTCTGGTAACCCAAAAGCATGGTACACCCCATAAAACCCCCGGTGTGGTGGGTTTGGGTTTGAGCGAATGAGCTGCACCACATGCAGCGTGTTTGAGGAGGATGTGTACACGCTTCTCCTCCAGCAATGCTCCAGGATGCGACTAGCTCCAGCTGATACTGGAGACTCATCTAGATGGATCTGATCATTTTTCAGGTGGCACATGTGCCCTGGTGTCAGGTCTTCTAGGTAGATCTGTATACGTTTCCCAGGCTGTACCTGGATGGTCCAGTTACACCAGAGTGCAGGGTTCGAGCACAGGTAGTCAGGTGAGAAAAATTCACCACGGTTGCCATGAAGAATCTGGTGGCAGCTTCGCAAGGCGTAAAAGGCACTTCCCTGGTGAGATACTTTCTCACACACCACACACCACACACCACACACCACACACACACACACACAGAGAGAGATCTAATACAACCATACAAATATGAAATCTTTACCTCATCCTTTAGAATAATTTGATCAGAGTATACAAAAGCATGTGTAATTTAAAAAATTTAGTAATTTAGAACAAGACACTAAAAACAGGAAAATGTAAAAAAAAAAAAAAAAAAAAAAAAAAAAAAAAAAAAACCCACAATAGTGAAAAGCTTTGGAGTTTTAAAGATTTAAATAGTAGTCTTCTCCTTTCAGCTCCTGTTAGGGGTCACCCCAGCAGATCATTTTCCTCCACATTACCCGTCCTCTTCATCTGCCTCTTTTACCTCAACTGCCTGCATATCTTTCCTCACCACATCCATAAACCTCCTCTTTGCTCTTCCTCTTTTCCTCCTGCCCAGCACCTCCATCCTCAGCATTCTTCTACCAAGATTTAGTCATCCCAGGAAAACCATTTATTCTTTTATCAGTATTTTTGAAAACAAAAATGCAATGCAGGAAAAACAGAAATTCTGTTGGTGTTGTAGTCAAGAACATTTGCATCCAGCTTAAGGCAAAAAGTAACATCAAGAAGTCAAGGTATAAAAGTATATACAATTACTTACCTGTCGATTTTGGAACATGTTCATTTCCCTAATAAATAGAAACAGACCGTCTTAAGCAGAGTAAAATGAATCCATGATAATAATAAACTACAAACAAATGGAAAATGTACCGTTTGGCATTTTACCACTGCCTGGAAATGGATCACAATCAAGGCGCACAATTTGCACAACAAACAGCGTCGATGCATTTTTAATGTTAATTTTTTTTTTTTTTTTAGATGATAAGAAGTGCAATAGCGACACTATAACAACCATCACGTATAATGACAGTTTCGTCTCTACTACATGCCACACTTAAACTCACCTGACATATATTAGTAATTAGCGTAATGCGCATGCGCATTGTTTGTCAACGCTCCCAGCAGGAGGCGGTATATGTTCACGACCAAAACAGACTTTGATAACGTTATGATTGTAGTTCATACTTATTATAGAAATTAAAACTTCTAAAAGAATTACATCATACCATCGTCAATGAGTGAACTAATAAATAAATAACTTAAAAAAAAAAAAAAGCGCAGACCTTATTTTCCTATGACGTCACATTCCGTGCGATTTATTCAGAAAACAACGTGCTTAATGGCGCCTTCGACTTTTTAATCATTCATTCATTCTTACTCGCTTATTTCCTAATTCGTGGTTATGTGGTACACCCTGTCTAGCTCGCCAGTCAATCACAGGTGGAAACCCACGCAAGGGGAGAACATGCAAACTCAACACAGAAAGTTCCCCGGTCCAGGAATCGAACCCGGAACCTTCTTGTGTTGTCCTAACCATTACGCCATCACTTTTTAATGAAGCTGATCCATTCATTCATTCATAGCATTATTATTCATTCATTCATCTTCTAACCCGCTTATTCCCGAATCCGGGGTCACGGGGGTCTGCTAAGCCTATCAAAGCACACATAGGGCCAATTCTTCCTTATTTACAGTTGTGTCAGACTGAATTGCAATAACTATTATTCTCCACTAGGTGGCAGGGATACGTTTTTTAAAAGTCTCACACCAAAGGGAAGCTTTGCATAGCTGTTCCACAGAGAAGACAAGAGAAAACTAACCGCTGGTGTATTTCTTTTCCTCCTCAATTTGAGTTTTAAACACAATTATTGTAAATTCTTAATATTAATTGTAACCAATCAATTGTAATTAATTGTAAAACCAGAAGTCTCGGAAAATCCATAAGGCAACATTCAGACCATCATGTACAGATACAGACTACCTTTGTGGTGGTGGTGGTGGTGGTGTGATGATGTTAAAAGTGTAGGCGATTGACAAAAATGAACACAGCCAATTTCCCAAAGCAACTAAAGAATAAAAAATAAAATAGGAATAAATGTAAATAATGTCTATTACACAGTGATATGTTATAAATGTATTTAATTGAAACTAATTTGATCAATAGATTCAAACAGTTTAAAATGATGAATAGTGTAGCACATTGAACTCATTTGTTAGGGAAGGTCAGTAGTTAATGGGTTTGTGTGCAGATCATAAAAGTACAGAAATGTGAATAAATATAGAGATAGAATAAATATATTTTCAACAGTGCTACGTGTTCACTGGAAAATAGTATAAAAATATGTTTAAGAATAAAAGCCAGATAAGAGATAAAATCAGAATCCTATTGGGGTTGTTAAAAAAATAAACATTACAAAACCCACATTTTTAGTTAAGCAAAACTAAAGAATGAGAACAGAGCTTTAAAAAGTTTATTGCAATAGAATTTCTCTCGCTTAACAAGAAATGCGTCAGTGAACCAGTTTAAATCAACCAACTAAGATTTACACGCTTCAATCTCAGTTTTCTTTTCTTTCTTTTTCAGGGCAGATTGTCCACAGGCATACGATTGTCATAAATTTTTTTCATAAGAAATGTATCCCGAAAGCTAAAAGTAAAGAGGACATTCTGAGTTATTTACAATTTAAAACTATTTATTCTGAAGAACACAACTGGGTAATACTCAATGTAAATAAAAATAACAACAGTAATAATAATAACAACAACAACAATAATAATTCATTCATTCGTCATTTCCTAATTCAGGGTCACATGGTCTGCTGGAGACTATCCTAGTGCTCATAGGGCAAAAGGCAGGGGTACACCCTGGACAAGTCACCAGTCCATCACACAACCACACACACAATCACATTACTGCAATTTGGACTCACCAAATCAACCTAATTTACATGTTTTTAGACTGTGGGAGAAAACCGGAGTAGCCAGAGAGCATGCAAACTCACACAGAAAGGCCCCTCGAATCTTGGACCTTCCTGTTGTGAAGTGACTGTGCTTAACCACCACGCCATTGTGCTGCTCTATAATAATAATAATAATAATAATAATAATAATAATAATATCCTGGGCGGAGTGGTAGCGTAGTGTTTAGCATGGTCACCTCACAACAAGAAGGACCAAAGTTTAATTCCCAGGTCTTTCTGAAAAGGGTTTGCATGTTCTCCCCTCGCCTGAGTTTCCTCCCACAGTCCAAACACATGTACATTAGGTTAATCTGATTCTAAATTGCCCATTGTAGTGAATGTGTGTGAGTTTAAGGGGGTTGTTCGTATATGTGTGGCCCTGCTATGGACCAGTGACCTGTCCAGGGTGTACCCCAGCCTCTCACCTTATGTGCATGGGATAGTTTCCAGCAAACCCCCCTGACCCCAAATTGGGAATTAAGCAGGTATGAATAACACATTAATAATATTCTATCTTGCACAAATATGGGCCGATATTTTTGCCAGCCTAAAACTTTAATTGATTTCAATTACAGCAAAATTAGTTCCTAGCAAAAAAAAAAAAACTTGCCTTTAAGTAGCAATAGTTTTGTTGAGGAAAAAAAAAAATAGTTCAATAGTTTTGTTGGGTTTGATCAACAAAATGCACCGAGATTTTGTTCAGACATATACATGATTTCTTTATCCTATTCATCCACACATCAGAAATCGCACAATATAAAATAATTTTATATTAAACATTTAAAATATTTATTATACTATTAAGAACAATAAACTTATGGCTCCTGGTCCCTACACAGTGTACTTGAGTATAGACTGACCTTGTTTAAGGCCAATCTGATTTCCTTCACCCAAACATTCATCCAAGTTACAATTCATGTGGTCTTGTAAACTTCAACGTCTTCGCAGACAGTAGTCTCTGAGGTCATAATGAGGTCATCTCTGGTCTTTAGTGCATTTCAAGTTAAGGAAACAGATAATTCTATCTAATCCTATCCCAGCACACATAGGGCGAGAGGCGGGGGTACACCCTGGACGGGTCGCCAGTCCATCTCAGGGGTAACAGATAATGATGTACTTTAATGCTGTATGTATGCTGGTCTTTTTCTTTACCAATGGTTATCATTTCATACAGATTACATATTATAAAATGTTTCTTCTGTAGACTCACACTAGAGGTACAAAGTAAAAGCACCTACCAAACAAAAGAATAAATAATTAGTTTAACCAGTTCACTATGGCGTTGAACAGAGCAGGTGGGATATTTAAAGGGCTGCGTCCATCCAAACATTGGCTTATGAAGAAAATCCCAAATATCCCAATGTATATTTTCTATATGTGGCCATATTCTCTGGACAAAATCTTCTGCACAAATGGAATTAGTGTGTTGGTGTGCTTGACTTACTTTAGAATAAAGTGTTCAGTTGATTCCTGATTTTGCTTGAAACACAGTCACGGAACATTTTGTGATTAAAATAGAACATTTATAGTATGTTTAAACAATTTAAAAAATGAAGTGGTAGCCTAGTGGTTAAGGGGTTGGACTAATACCAGAAAAACCGGGGTTCGAATCCCACCTCCACCAAGCAACCACTGTGAGCCCTTGAGTAAGGCCCTTAACCCACAATTGCTCAGTTGTAAAAAAGAGACCAAATGCAAGTCGCTCTGGACAAGAGCGTCTGCCAAGTACCAAACTGTAACTGTAATTCAATAAGGAACTAGAGAGCCGACTTAGATGCAAGCTATTGAAAATCAAATCATTCTGTGTCATTCCTAAGCTATGAAATGTTGTGGGGTTCGGTTTTGATTGATGATCATTTCAGATATTAAGTTTTAATTTACTAGTTTTACTTCAGATTTGATCTCCTCAAATGATTTCACTCATTTCCAGGCTATTCACTTATTCGCTATTAGCTACTGAAATAAAATATATAGGATTGATAGCTAATGAAAATGAACCGGGAGAGAAATCAAAAGTGACCAGTACTATTATACAAACAAGGCTAGCAAAAGATAAAAAAACTTAGATGGCATAGAATTGCCTGTAATTGCCCCCATAATGTTTTGTTAGCATTTAATGGAACAGATTTGTTATTGGAAATTAAGGTTGAAGTGTTTGCTATTAGAAGTGCTTAGATACTAACCAGCTTATTCTTTCACCCAAGGGTTTTTAAAAGAATACCCACCAGATGGTAAAATCTTAAACGTCATATCATGTATTCATATAAAGTTCTGTCATAAGTCACAAACATACAGGTCAGATCCACCATTAAACTGAATACCAAGGTTTCTGACTAGAAATTATGCACATGTTGCTTCTTTATAGAAGCATCCGATCAATCATCTGACATTCATTACTCGAAAAGATTTCCAGTCCATTTTGGCATCTGTTCAATCTCACTGACAGCTCAGCCCGGGATCACTAATCCAACTCCAGATTTTAATCATCTCCTGCGGACTCCTGGGATGCACCAGTATTAAACTCTGGTAGGCGCATGGACTCTCTCTAAATTTACCCTCTATGTCAAAAGTTCGAAATCCTTGGTGCTTCTCTGGAACTAAACCAAGTTTCTGCAGGCAGAAACCAGTGTAGACGTCATCAATGGGAAAGAGAGAAACCTCATGGGAAATGTTTCTTAACCGGATCCCTACATTAGAAGAGTAAAGGTAGCCTCCGCCACCTGCATATGGTGGATACGATCCAACAAAGAAACTCTCAGGAATATAGTACTTCAGGTTCTTGTCCCGGTGTGGCCCAGCTTTACTGATCACATCTCCAACAAACAAGTCTTGCACCTTCGTGTCTGAAAGACCATTGAGGAAATTCAGGATGTTGAAGGTGTTCACAAAGACATCATCGTCCCCCTTAAAGATGAAGTGGGCTGACGGGCAGCGTTCAACCATCCACTCAAGAAACAGCACTTCTTTCAGTGTGAGGTTAAAAAATGTGTCACGATAGTCCCACTGAAGTAAGTCACCATGCTGCGATGCCTCATATCGTAGCATCTCTGTAACATTTGGGAAGAAATCTGTTCTTGATGTTTTGCCCAAGATGAAGACAGTAGCTATGCGGCGGTTGGCAAGGATCCCGGCACGTCCCCAAGACTCCCGGATAGCCTGGCGACGGTCAAAATGAGGTGTTAATGACTTTACAACAAGCAGTAAGAAAGGAGTTTCAGAACACACACCTGGAGCATCTATTAGCATTGGATACGACCTACATTTCATATACAGCAGGAAATCTTTAAAGCGCTGAGGCAGGGAATTGTAATCTTTAAAACTTGTGTGTATGGTATCGTCTGGTAAGCAGTGCTCCATCTGGTTTATGAACATTGGCTCCGTTGTCTCTGTGTGAGACATACTAGAGGTGGCAGCGGTGCTAGGAATAATTAATGGATTGTAAATGTAGTCAAGATGCTGCTGCTTGCGGTTCCAGAAGGCTTTGCTGAGTTCAGGCTTTTTCCAGAACTGATTGGGCGGCACCTGAGGCTTCATGAGGTCCCAACTGCCATAACTCCGTGACACCTCTACCAAAATGTAAATAAGGAAGTTGACCATCATCATCACTCCCAGGAGCTTGGTTTTATTGCAGCTGGCATTCATCTTGGGTAAAAGATTTTCCCCTGGAAAACAGATGACAAAATATTACTGCACTGCTACAAGGTTTGTTTCCTATAAATGTTACATTTTTTAAAAGGGAGGGTGTGGTCATGTAGTGGTAAGCATGGTCGCCTCAAAACAAGAAGGTCCTGGGTTTGATTCCCAGGTAAGGGGTCTTTCTGTGCAGAGTTTGATGTTGTCCCTGCACTTGTGTGGGTTTTCTGTGGGTACTCCAGTTTCTCCCCATAGTCCAAAAAAATCTATATTAGGTTCTAAATTGTCTATAGGAGCGATTGTGAGTGTATGTGCAGGTGTGGCCTTGCGATTGACTGACACCCTCTCCAGAGTGTACCCCTGCCTCTCATCCTATGTGCGGTGGGATAGGTTCCAGCAAACAGTTGTAACCCCAAATTAGGGAATAAGCAGGTAAGAAGATGAATGAATGAACAAATTATGATACTAAACAACAATGTACGGTTTGCTTTGCTATTAAAGTCTAGCACTATCTATGAGTTATACAGTTATAGCTTTTGTACTAGTCAGAGAAAGAGATGTTTTCCTCAATAATGTCTCTTCCGTAAATCTCTCCATAACATTTATATTTACATTTCTAGTATTTGGCAGACACCTTTATCTAGACTTTATCCAACTTACATTTACATAACTGCTTGGTGATGCTGGAAACTAAACCTACCTCCATCCAATCAACCCTGCAACACTTAAACACTGAGCTTCCATGAAGTGATAATGTAAATAAGTCATACTAAACTGTTTAACTTAAGTTTCTACTTATTTTTTATTTTTAAAAACCTAGAATAGGTGCATGTTTCTGGAGCTGGCATACGGCTCAATAAAAGCATTTATGTTTTGTCATTTGATTTATTCCAATTAAACATTTATTGTCACAATTATTGTCTAAAGCCCATCCCTACAATGCCATAAAAACAAACAAAAAACCTAGACCTCAAAGCACAATTAGCGGAAAGAGAGAAATGAGTGATGAATGTCATCTAAAGGATTGTTTGGTATTTAAGCAGCTGGTTCTACTTACAACTGGAGCAGGAGAAGGAACAGGGCGGTTCAACACTAAGCTTCATGAGTGAGCCTCCAACTCTCCACTCGGACCCGAGGTGCCGGAGAGAGCAGTTGAGTTGATGCCAGATTGGATACGTGACAACCGGCTGCATACCGACTGCTTGAGATCTTGTTGTTGTTTTTTTGTTTTTTTTTAAAGATATCTATCTATCTATCTATCTATCTATCTATCTATCTATCAGTCTCTTTCTAACCCCCCATCTATCTCACAGTCTCGTTGATGTTGGCCTCATACATTTTTTTTTCTCCATCCATCTCATTCTGTATCTCATAGCACATTGCCGTCATGTGTGACTAATTCTTCTGGCCTCATGATACCAATTATTGGATTGCATTTAGTGCCTCACTCTCACACACACAGAGAAACAGAGAAAGTAGTAAAACCTCAAACAACAGAACTTGTAATATGTTAATGTTACTTTTGGCAACATTGTCCTTCTCTAGAACGACTTACATTTACCATTGTTTCAACAACTGAGCAGGGTCTTGTTCAGAAGCCTAGCAGTACTAACTTGGTGGTGCCAGGAATAAAACCCGGATCAACTAGCAGTTAAACACTGAGCCCACACACCAATTGGTTGAGTCCTGGAATCAGTCCTGGTTCAGTCCTTTAGTCCTATTGGTTCAGTCCTGGTTCAGTCCTTTTAGTCCAATTGGTTCAGTCCTGGGATCAGTCCTGGTTCAGTCCTTTAGTCCTATTGGTTCAGTCCTTTCAGTCCAATTGGTTCAGTCCTGGTTTAGTCCTTTCAGTCCAATTGGTTCAGCCAGACATTGTGTTGCAAGTCAGGGTTCTGTATAGAACACAGCATGTCATCATGGAGCTCAGTGGCAGTTTAGGGAAGACATAGTTAGTGTTGTAAAGTAAATTATTTATGATAACTTTTTTATGAGTCATGTGCCCTTGTTCTTCCCTTTGTTCCCTTCAGTTGTTGTTGGCGTTGCTGCTGTGTGTTGCAGCCTTCTGCATTATTTAAACAGCCACCAAATTACTTCCTCCAAGTTTAATGAATAATACACATATAGATCAGAGTATCATTATTATCCATTCATTTATTTATCTTCTTGCCCACTTATTCCCAAATCCAGGGCCACGGGGGTCTGCTGCACTTATCCCAGCACACATAGGGTGAGAGGTGGAGGTACACCCTGGACGGGTCGCCAGTCCATCTCAGGGCCACACATAGATAAACAGCCACTCACACTCACTCGTATGAGCAATTTAGAAAAATCACCAATCAACCTGATGTCCCCTGTGGGAGGAAACCCACACAAGCACAGGTAAAACACACAAACTGCACAGAAAGAACCCTTTAATTTCCATTGACCTGGACTGGGACTGCTGTATACAGTACTTTAATCTTTGACTTTGACTTCATCTTTTGACTATTCAATTTCGCTTTTAAAGAAAAGGAAAGGATTCAATTATTGTCACATGCATGTTTATACAGAGTACAACATATTTTCTTCACATATCCCATCTTAATGAGTTGGGGGTCCAAGCGCAGGGGCAGCTATTGTACAGCGCTCCTGGAACAGGAAGGGTTAAGGGTCTTGCTCAAGGACCCAACAGTGGCAGACTTGAGCACAGGTCTTCATTGGCGGTGGTGGGGCTTGAACCAATGTCTTCCTGGTCTACCGATCAACCACTCGGCATGTTAACCATTTGAGCCACCACTGCCCGTTTTAGTTTTGACAGTAACATTTCGTATAGTTTGTGCAGTCAAATATTTAAAACAGCCACCTAATGACAATACGATGGCTGGTGCTGGAAACTGTTGGTCTCCTGAGGTTCTTTCTTGTGTAATATTCACACACACACACACACACACACACACACACACACACACACACACACACACACACACACAGGTTATTGCATGTAAATTCATGGTAACTCAGTGGTTAAGCTGTTGATCAGCAGATGCTGGGTTTATTTCCCAGCAACATCAAGCAGCATTTATTCCACCACCGCTAAATTAGATTAAAAAGCGATAAGGCATTTGTCTCATGCCTGAAATGGGGTGGCGCAGTGGTTAGCACGGTTGCCTCACAACAAGAAGGTTGAGGATCATTCTGTGCGGAGTTTGCATGTTTTCCCTGCACATGCGTGGGCTTCCTCTGGGTACTCCGGTTTCTTCCAACAGTCCAAAAACATCTGCCTGTTAGAGTGAATGGTTGTCTATGTGTGGCCCTGCAATGCCTGGCGACTCGTCCAGGGTGTACCCCTGCCATTTACGCTATGTGAGCTGGGATAGGCACCAGCAGATCCCTGTGAACCCGAATTAAGTCATGTGGTCTGATGGAACCTATCCCGGTGCACGTAGGGCGAAAGGCAGGGGTACACCCTGGACAGGTCACCACTAATAAACACATTCACTCCTACGGACATTTTTAGATTCACCAAATCAACGTAATTTACATATTTTTGGACTGTTGGAGGAAACTGGACTACCCAGAGGGTGCTCGAGGTTATGAAATGTAAATTAAATTAAATTATTATTATTACTACTACTACTAATAATAATAATGCCACTTATTAATAATTATTAATGCTGGAAATCTTCACACATTGTTATGCCCACAGTATAGTGCCAAAAAAACAACAAAAAAAATCCCATGAAATCTGCCAAGCACTCCAATCATCTGTGGTGAGCAGAAAAGCATCTCAAAACACACCACATGCAGAATCTTAAAGCAGATGAGATGAGAAAACATGAGACAACCCTATCAAGTTTCATTGCTGCCAAACAAGAACAGGAATCTGATGTTACACCTGAAGACAGAAAGACAGTAATGTAGAAGGATGATCTCGTTTGTTGCAACGTCAACAAAACACAGGGGACCAGAGAAATCACAGACTCCAACAAATGTGTGTGAAAGTCCAGGGAACATTATATAACATTCATTCATTCATTCATTCACCGCTTATTCCCTAATTCAGGGTCACAAGGGCCTTCTGGAGCCTAGAAAACTTGGACAAAGAAATCAGACATAGACAATGACAGTCTTACCCTCATCCTCATCCCCAGTCCAGGTTTCTCTCTCTCTCTCTCTCTCGCTCTCTCTCTCTCTCTCTCATTCACACAAGATTTATAATGCATATGTGCACCAACATGCACAGACAACCTCCAGATTTTCCATGCACCTGTTACTGCAGGTGTTTTTCCCCTTCGCTGTGGAACACCTTTTCTCACTATGGAAGACTGATCACGTGGTCCAGGATGCGCGTTTAGAGGTTTTAATTATATTATCATTATATTTTAATAATTTAGTTTCTCACCTTCTGCTGTTAAAGTGGTCTTTCCTCTTCTCGGATCATTCTCCTACACCAACCTGTACGCTTTCTGTTTTATTATTTTTTTAACACTAGTTAGGAATAAATATTATATTTATTATTATTTCTGAAGTTGAATCCACATGGCAGAGTGATTCCGCTCGCTACAGTGCGTCACTACAACCGCCGATAAAACAGGTTACATACGGGTTAGTGGGCGGGTTTCCTTATTAATCAATCCGAAAGCGGAAGTAAGCATTTATTTGTTAACTTTATTGATCATATTAATACTAATGATTAATACATTTACAAATGGAATGGAATATGGAGAAAAAAAAAAGTTTTCGTCAAGTTCTAGATTAATAAATCGAAAAAGATTTAAACCTCTAAAAGTTGATTACCTTTAACAATCAAAAGAATTGCATTTTATTGTGAAGTATATTATATATATATATATATATATATATATGTAATTTCTACACTACATTGTACAGAGACATAAACCACCAATGTGAAATCAGTGGAAAATTAAAGAAACTTAAAGAAATGATTGAGCAAAAAAAAAAAAAAGAAGAGACAAATCATCAGTTTTTATGAAGCGACAATCCCCAACAATATAGATAAAAAATTATTTATTCCCGTTTTAGGGAATAAGCGGAAAAGATGATTGAATGAATGAATGAATGAATGAACGGATCATTTACAGTATTTATGAGTTATTTTTATTTACAGGCCTCTCGATAAGCACGATAGTTTGTCTAGGTTCTTAAAGTTGTTGATTCTTAAACATGATCAAATAAATCTAAATTTTAAAATAGCTTATTATAATCATACTTTTCTTCACATTTCTAGTTATCCAACAAAATATATTTCAAATACATGTCTTCATTTGAATAAACTTTAAAATAAATGATTAATTGTAATTGTATTGGTTACATACATGATTATACATGATACAACATATAGTATACAGCGTCCGAGGAGCAGGAAGGGTTAAGGATCTTGATTGGCAGTGGTGGGGCTTGAACCAATGTCTTTCAGGTTTCTTTTGTCTCTTTTTGTTATACACACTTTAAAAAATGTGCATCAAACATTGCAGCAAAGGTCACTGCGAAATGATAAGTAGTTTATTCCGGCATGTTTATCTTGTAATGCAGTAAACGAGTCAAAGATGATAAAACACTAGAAGACTTGTGTAAAGTCAAAGTCAAAGAAATTTTTATGATCATTTCAGCCATATATGACAGATAAGTATACAGTTAAAGGAGACAATGTTTCTCCGAGATCATGGTGCTATATACAGACAATAACACAAAGACATGACTCCACTTGTAAATATTTCATGGAGTTTCATGTTTCCATTGAAGCTGTGGCCTTTTGCTTGTTTGGTCTGAATGTGCACTGATATTTTATATATACCACATCAGATTTTTCTTAATCATTTATTTTACTAAACTAATAATAATAAATGCACAGCTCTAAATACAGTGGGGGGAGGGCAAAAGATATCTGAGTCAGTTAAATGAACAAGCTGTCCATAGAAACAAACACACACACGCGCGCGCGCGCGCGCACGCACACGCACACACACACACACACCAAAACAATTGTTAAGAATTAGAAGCTGCTTTAATAGAACATGAAAACATGATGTGGTGTAAATTTGGTTTCAGACAATATCAGTAAGGACAAAGTGCGCACACGCGCACACACTCGCGCACAGACACGCGCACAGACACGCGCACAGACACGCGCACAGACAATCTCTAGCTGTGATGCACAATGTTGTCAATGTTTTCTTGGATTTCTGCCATCTTCTTTAGGACCTGGTTAATCTTCAATTCATCAAATTCCAAGCACACAAACTCTGAGGCCTGAAATAAATGGTGGAACAGAAAAATTTTGATTGATTCTAGCTCTACAATAGATTCTTTACATTTATTTTATACCACTATTGTTCCTTTCAGTCAGGATACCAAAACACATCCCCACCTTGCTTTGTAAACATAATTTTAATCTTGCTGTTTAATTGCACACGTTTTATAAACTATTCGGTGCTATTTAATCTACTGTTCAATGTTTTGTCTTTAAATTGTTTCTTTTTATCACTTTTCTCTTGCTGTATTTGCACCATTTTGCACACATGAACTTTATTTGGTTAAAACAAAAACATTCTCAAATATATAATTCCATATTAAAGATTTTCCCTGCTATTTATGTGATATTTATTTTACACCTAAGACGTATTATAAGTTTATAACAAAGTTTGTCCTCACAATTGTAAAACATGAGTAATTTTTATAGTAAGTATTTCATTGACTATATTTATAAACAACCAAAATAAAAGGAAAAATGTAACAAAATAAGGTAAAGGTCCTTTTCTGATCTGTTGCGGTTCATTTATTATATATTATGATGTTGATTTTCAGGACTTTAAACTACCTGTTTAAATAAGTACTTTGACAAGGAAAAGTATTTATACTTCTTGAATGTTTTTACATTTTGTCACCTTACAACCGCAAACATAATTTATTAAAGATTTTAATGAATAAACCAACACGAAATAGCACATAATTGTGAAACAATATAGAACTAAAAATATTCAGCTGCTCTGTGCCAGTACTTTGTTTAGCCACCTTTCACTGCAGTTGCAGCTCTTTACCAGCTCTGCACATCTGAGACTAACATCTTTGCCCATTCTTCACTGCAAAATAGCTCAAGTTCAAGGGAAGCGTCTGTGAACAGCAATTTTCAAATGCTCATCTGCT